>JAPKLW010001303.1:74038-89759 GCA_026898455.1 Plectranthus barbatus
CGGGTGAGGAGGTGATCGCCGTTTTGGAGCAGCAGGTCGCAGGCTGGAAGGAGTGGTCGCCGGTTGCGTAACTGGGTCGCCGGTTATGCAACCGGGTCGCCGGTTGCGTAGACGGCTTGCGCAGTCTCACGGTTTTGGCCATAACTTTCGCTCCCGAACTCCGATTGACCTGATTCCAGTTGCATTGGAAAGCTAACTCAAAGATCTATCTATTGGTATGCTCTATTAGCTCGAATTCTATGTGTGGAGGAATTGGTGACTGTTTCTTTGAACGTAAACTGCTTTCAGAATGGGTTTCCATTGAAACTTGGCCTAAAACATATGTGGGTGCAGTCTTTTTCTCACTTCTTCTTCTTCTTGATGCAAACAAACATCGATTGGCTCCACGGCACTCATTCAGACTCAAATACGCATGAAATCTGTGCAAAACAACATCAAACAAAGCCAAACGTAATATTTCCTTAAAGAATAAGAATAACGCCTGAAAACATCACGTAATGGCTCAATCTGAAGTATAATCTAAGCATAAATATATCAATAACATGCACAGAGTGAGTGTTTATCACGAGTTAATCTCTATTCCAATTGCTCATTTTTACATTTTTGACTAATCATAATGTTTCTAGCATTTAAGTTCTGGATCTAGATTGGAGCAATTGTGGAATAAGTATGTTGTCGACAACTATAAAGTTTATGTTATTCTCCTTTGATTATAGTATTCATGGCATTATCTGATTTTTATCATTTCCCATAATATTTTAATTTATTTGTTCCGCAATCCCAATAATATTATTATTTAGTGCACGTGCTAATGTATTGTGATTCTTGTCTTCAGGACAATCCTCTTCAAGAGGTCACATATTCCTCTTCAGGGGTCACTGGAGTGTTATTTATATATTTGATTTTATTGACCGCGGATTTTTAATTTATGCACCAATATATATCTCATACTTCTGGTATGAAGACTCACATACTTCTGGTATTAAGGAGTTTCATTTATTTGGTCCATTAGGGTCTTTAATTATTTATGGTGCATAAGTTCAATCACTCCACTATATACAATAGATGCATTTATAAATGCATATGGCAGATTGCTTGCTAAACATTGCAAGTTTTGATTCATTCATGTGTGGCTTTAACTATGAAGATCCTTTTATTCTTTGACATTTTTCGGCATTCCATTATCTTGGACTTATATCTCCCCCTAATGCCGACAAATGATCTTCTTTATGTCTACAGTCAAGGTACTCTATAATAGGCTACTAAGGTTTATTTATAGAAGGAGATTTTTGTACAACGATATTTATATTACGTTGAGAGCCTTTATAGGTATACTTTGGTGGTAATATATAAATGTAGACTGTAATAAAATGATTCGCAGATGGAAAATGATTATTTATTTACCACACTATTATATGGGGGATAGTCACATTATGCAGTTGGTCGGATTTAAAGGAATAATGACCATGAATTTTAAAGCGACCCTAATATTCGATAAATTGGTCAAAATATATCTTCTGAAATTTTTTTTATTCGTATGTGATATCACATTATGATAATCCGACACTTTATAGTAATATGCCCAATAAGACCCAAGTACTCATGCCGTAAGATTAGAAATTATGGGTCATTAAATTTTATTTTCATCGCAACATGATAATTAAGTTGAATAAATGCATAAAAAATATTCAAGTAAGTAAAAGTCAATAATTTCATTGTGCATAGATAATTAAAAGAAGTACTCAATAAGTTCATAAATAAAAACCAAAATAACAATATTGATAAACGAAATGCAAAACATAAGGAATCCTAAAGATCTTAAAAGTAATCTAAAAGTTCAATTTGTGTGGATCTTCATCCTGAACGAGCTCATCTTTCAATAAGTCATCATCATCTTCGTTAAAAGGTAGGTTTGCTTCAGGCAAACTTGCATGATGTGATTCAACTTGAATGTTTTTGCCCCTTTTATCCTTTTGCATCCTTTGATATGCTTCAACCAAATGAGCTGGGGTACGACATAGGCGGGACCAATGACCGTTACATCCGCACCTATAGCAAATTTGTTGTTTGGCACTTGCATGTTGAGATGAACTGGCATCTTTATTATTTCCCCTCTGATTTATGACATTGTTATAACCGCCTCTAAATGATGCATTTTGGGGTTGATCATCTCGTCCATGAGTTTGAAATTTGGCATCATTTTTATGTGTGTCACCTCGACCACCACGATGTGACCAGCTTCTGCCACCACGATTATAACTTGGACCTCGTCCTCTACCTCTTCGAGCGTTATATCGTTGAGCTGTAGCATGTGCTTCAGGCACGGCATTTGAACCAACAGGTCGTGCATTATGATTTCTCATAAGAAGTTGATCATGTTTTTCTGCTACAAGTAAAGCAGATATGAGTTCAGAATGTTTAGCATAATTTTTTGCTCTGTACTGCTGCTGGAGTACAAGATTGCTAGCATGAAATGTTGATAGAGTTTTTTCTATCAGTTCAACTTCTGTAATTTTCTGCTTACAGAGTTTTAGTTGCGATACTATGCGGTGCAAAGCAGAATTATATTCAGTTACAGACTTAAAGTCCTGAAATGTAGAACTATTGATCTTTGTTGATCAAAGCGATCCTTCATGGATTGCCATAGCACAACGGGATCCTTTTCAGTAAGATATTCGTTTTTGAGGTCTTTATTCAAATGGTGGCGAAGAAAAATGAGAGCTTTTGCCTTCTGGGCAGAGCTACTTGAAGAATCTTGAATTATGGTGTCGCTTAGATCACATGAAGCTAGAAAAATTTCAACATCTAAAGCCCATGTTAAATAATTACTGTCATCAAGGGCGAGCTCAACAAATTCTCTTTTGCTGATAACGTGTTGTGAATCCTAATTTTGTTTGTTCCGCAAAAACCGGTAATATCATATACGATTCTCCAAACAAATTCCAGCAACAAAGCATATTAAAAAAAATTCTTTGCACCAAATATGCATGCCACGCAGATCATATATATAAAAAATTGAATTAAAATCATCAAAATAAAGTTGGAATAAAAATATTTATAATTTGATAGTTAAAATTGCGATTAAATCTCTGCCGATTTATCGTCTTAATTACAGATTCACATTTAAATTGAATATACACATGTATCAATCAATATATAATAATAACGCGATTCAATTAGATCAACATTTACAATTTTTTTTTTTTTTTTTTTTGTGAATCAAAATAAATCATATAATCACCGTGGGAAGAAAAAGAAAAACTTCCACCAAAGAACTCAAAAAAAAAATTTGATAAACTAAAATTTGAGGCGTTAGTAACACACAAAAAAAAAATTCATAAAGGAATTCACAAATATCCAAAATTAAAAGAAAAATTCCCGGAATTTGAAATGATTTTTTTTTTTCACAAAAGAAATCACAGGTCGAATTAATTAATGGATAGTAAATAAACAAATGAAATAGAAGGATCATAGGGATACCAAATTATAGTTCTAGTAAAAAAAAAATCATAATGAAGGGAACAACGTCCAATAAATAAATTTCAGATTTAAGAAAAATTACCTTAAAGAAAAGACACGATTCTTTTCTAGGGCAAATCACACAAAGTTCTCGATTGGTAGAGTCTCGTGCTGATAACGTGTTGTAAATCTAATCCTTCATATATCGCAGATAAACAATAATAGAGAGAAAACAATAGAGAGAACAAGATGGAGAGGAAAATATAGAATATTATTATTCATTGATGTGTATGGAGAATTACAATATGATGTTCTATATATAAGGATGAAATCATATCTTCTACATAAATCTAGAAAGATATGTATATATCTCTAAAGTATATCTTAAGTAATGTCCACCAAATAAATATATTTATAACATTATTCAAATTGTCTTCAAAATTCACATTAGTTTGGTTCATCAATTTATCCTATTTTTGGATAAATCTTTTTTTTTTATCATAATATTCTGGAATAAGAAAATTAACAAAATCTTAAAAGACTCTCAATATTTTCAAACTCTAAATCACAATCAACGCTTACATCCTAGCAAGTTCCGAATTCAAAAAAATATCACTCCCAATTTATTTCAAAATGATCAACATAATAACATTAAAAAAAAAACTAAAAGGAGCAAAAAATGTGGCTTGGTGTTTAGAAAAAAATATAGCTCTTACGTCATCTTGAATTTTCGTTAGTAAAGATAATATGCGCATAAGAAATCAAAATGGACTAGCCATATGACTCATATTCGCCAATTGTATTATGAATCTCAAGTAGCAAATTCGAATGTGCTCAAACAAAGAAATGAAAAGTCACTAAAAGATTGCTTCAAACAACTCAATAAAAATACAAGCAAGTGATTTACTAACAAAAAAGGCAACTGCAATGAGAAGAAGTGGAATTAACAAAAAATATGTTGAGATGGAAGTTTATACAATTTATGAAACTGGTGAAACTTAGTTACAAGATTTTGTGGTATGTGATGATGTCGTGTACAAATATTGGAAGAGGAGCTTGACGTACCATCGCGATGGGCAATACAAAAGAAACTGGTGCACGCATTAAAAAAAAATAATGATTTTTGAAGATATCGAGTATGATAACAATTCTAATCTTGAAACATCAACTATTGGGACATCAAATATTTCTCGTCCTACATGAGGAGACAAATTGAAAAAAAAAAAAAGGGAAACATAAGGCCACATGAAATCCAAAGTAGTTGTCGAACTTCATGCATTGAGACAAATTTAAATATATAAGCAAGTCCTGTTAATGTCACATAGTTTAAAATAAACCTAATTTTTTACAAAAAATTAGGTGCAGATGAATCTTAACACTTTCGGATTCAACAACTTTTGAATGATTTATTCAGAAAAAAATTCTCTATTACTCTCTTACTTATGATGAGAGATTGCTAAATGAGACTCTAACTCTTTGCACAAAAAGTGATTGGATTACCTTCGGGAATATACAAACTCTCATCAAGTTAAGTTTGTCATTCAGACTTTGATGGAGGCACTGCTTGAGTCCCGCGAACAATACTAATAATATGGTCAAATCCAGTCACTAAGGAAAAACTATGTTCTTGAGTAAATAGCACCTTTCACAACTACATCCATCACTACTAGTATCAGGAGTTGTTCCCTCTTTATTCATCTCTAGGGATGAGGAAAAATACCGAAATATCGAAATACCGGACATATCATATTGAAAAAATATCAAAATTATCGAATTTTTGGTATACCACAATTTTTGGTTAGGTATCATACCGTACTGAAAATTTTCGGTACGGTAAAGGTAAGACAATCCTAATATTGAAGGTATACCGACACATACCGTACCGAAAATATAATAATATTTTTTGTTTTACTATTATTTTAAAATAATAAATTAAAAATAAAATCATATAAATTAAAAATGAAATCATATCTTCTCTTTTCACCTAACAATATTATTGATATAAACATATTTCTTAAATTAATATCAACAGAAAAAATCGTAAAAATCAAAGTATATAAAAAATTTCGGTATGTTACGATATATTGAAAGAATGATAAGATAAATGGTATATAAATTATATCATGTCAAAATTATATTGAAATCGTTTCAAGAATTCGATATGTCGAAGTAATAGTACATAATTATCTCATATTGGAAACTATACCGACTTTTACCGAAATCATACCGAAAATTTGGTGACCAAACTAAGGTATACCGAAAACTTCGGTACGATAATGGTATGAGTTTTCCTTATACCGTAACTCATACTGTAAATTTCCGTAAGATATAAGGTATGGAGAAAAATGTTCGGTATACCGTACCGAACCATTCCTATTCATCTCAACATACTTACTATACAAGACTTCCAGTGCACTCATTACCTTATCAACATTTTCCTTGCATACATTTGATTAAGTAAGTATCAAGGGAGAGCATATATTGACAACATGAAACTTGAACCTAGGATCCAAAACACTAGCAATGGCCATCAAAAGATTGCATTCACCCCAATATTTATCAAATTTAAATTTCATTTGATTTGTCATATCTCTCATAAATATGTCTTCATCGAGAATTGTTTTATCAATCTCTTGCTTCACTCTCCAAACTTCAGCCAAGTACAAATTAGTGGTAGAATAGTGAGTACCCGAGATGATGTGTGTAGCAAGATTGAATACCTCTAGAAGTTGACAAACTTTCTTCACCTTTTTTCAATCATCATCCTGAGGTAAATGATCATAATGTGACTCTCTTTTCTTGTTAGTCGGATAAGCAATCTGAAATCACAATGTAGTAGAAAGCATATGGAATGTAGAATTCCACCTTGTAGGACAATCAATAACAAGCTTAAATTCTTTTAAGTTCTTTTGCTCTATTACATTAGAAAATAACTTCAACCTTGAGTCATTATGATTAATATATTTCACAGTTTCACGAACATTATATCCTTGATCCTATCCATGCCATCCTGCACAATCAAATTCAATATGTGTGTACAACATCTAACATGAAACAAAACACCATCAAGTACTAACTTCCTATTGAGTGAGATATTCTCCTTGAGATCTCGAAGAGCAATAGTCATTGTAAGAAGCATTATCTACTGCCACAGAAAACACTTTACTCTCAATTCGCCTTGCCACATCAGTCTCACGCCTAGGAGCAGACACTTTAACAAAGCTCAAAACTCTTTTTTTAAGATTCCAATCCATATCAATAAAGTGAGTAGTTAAAACCATGTACTCAGTCACTTGATGACTTAATATTACACACATTTTTCAACAAAACATTCAAGTCTTTCTTTTTAGCCTCATAGATTGCCAAGCAATCATATCTTAATGTTTTCCTTGAAACTTTTTGAAATTCTAGATTAGCATATTGAAAAATCCACATCCAAACTTGATCCTCAACAATACTAAAAGGATACTCATGATTAATGATAGTTGTAGTAATTATTTCTCTCATTTTCACATTAGAGTACCTAACACCGGGAGTAAAAAATGGATTCATAGCAGAGGTAGAAGACTTGAAAGGAATTGTGAGTTGTTTCATTGATGCATTCATGTGTAGCTTTCTTTGTAAACAAGATTGTGTGTGTTTCCATAGATGACTAGTACTAGCCCATTTCCTCCATTGTAATCTACATTTGCAATACTTGCAAAATGCTTTCTTTCCTTTTTAAGAAAATCAATCTCATCAAAGTCATTCCAAACTACTGATGTCTTTGGTCTCTTTCTTTTATTTCACAATCATCATCATTAATCTCCATAATCTCTTGGTTCTCACTAGATTTCCTACTATTTTCTGCTTCACTTGACTCATTTTGTAGTAGAGAAGATGGTGTAGTCAATTGATTATTCTCCATTTCAGATGATATTATCCTAAAAATCAATCACAAAATAAATACTAATTATTTATTTGTTGAAATCTTTACTAAAATTCTAGATAATTGTAAGCAATTATAGAAATATTAAAAATAAAAAACTTAAATTTCATGAAATTACCTCACAAATATAAGAAGCATGGGTAAAAAGTTGCTTAAACAAATTATCTACCAAACTAAGCTAGTTAAGATGTAATCAGCAAAAGAATAAAAGTTACAATACGCGAAGGAAATAACTGTGAGCAAAATCAATTAAGATATACAAATTCATAAATTTATGAAGATGAAATATTCTATTAAAAAATAATTGTAGTGATTTTTTTTGGCCCATTTCTTTGATTAGCCCATTTGGCCCAACACCCTTTTCCCCAACCCATTTAAATTAGCCCCCTCCCTAATTTCTGAGTGCTGCGCCGCGCGAGCTGAGAAGAGAAGAAAGAGAGGCGCAGCTCTCTCCCCATCCCCATCGCAGCTCTCTCCCTCCGTCGTCGGTGCCCCCCCTCCTCGGCACGGCGTCTCCGGCGCAGCCAGGAGGCGATGGCGCGGTGGCGGTCTTGCCCTGTTTGGAACAGTTGCAGCCCCCCTTTTCCTTTGTGCTCCTTTTGTCGTCCCTCTCTCTATTGGCACGGCACCGCCGGCGAGGCCGTGGCGGTGCAACCAGGGGATGGTGACGACGGTGATGGTGGGGTGGTGCTGCAGCGATGGTGGGCTGCGGCGGTGGTGTGCTGTGGTGGTGTGCGGCTGGTGGTGTGCGGCTGCGGTGGTGTGCGGCTGCGGTGTGTGATGTGGCTGTGGTGGCTGTGTGTCTGTGTGTGGCTGGGTGGCTGTGAGGCTGTGTGTGACTGTGTGGCGTGGTGGTGTGTAGCTGTGTGGGCAATGGTGTTGGTCCGGTGGTGCGGTAATGGTGACTGGAGGGCAGCAGGTAGGTCCTGAGCCGAGTTCACTCTCCCTCCCTCTTTTCTTTCTTTCTTGTGTGCAGGTCAATGGAGATGGAACGATTTGAGAAGGTGATGGACAACTACGGGGTGCCACCGGAGCAGACAACTCGGGCCAGGTCAGTGGAGGTTGACAAGTGGAGAAGAGCGAGGAGGCAGGACGCGTAGATCCTCAACAATAATTGAACGAAATCAATAAAGATACTACACCTAATTGAATAACTATGAATATGAAATTTATTATGATATTCTTCCCAACTAGTTGGATGTTAACATATGTATACAGTAATTCGTGAAGTTCCCTACCTTTATTTTTATTTTTTTTTGTTAATCCACCACTTAGATAACTATATGGTATGGTATGATTATATATTTCTTGCCTTTTTTTCTTTTCAGTTCGTGTGGTAAGAATTTTTTTTAGTTAGTGGGATAAAAACTCCTATGGCAGCATACTTTTTATGAATAACAAACAAGCTACAATAAATAGATTTTTAGAGATCCAACTACGAGTCCATTGAATCATTTTTTAAAAATAGAAGAAATAATATTATTAATTGTGCAAATACAGATTCGAGCATCCACAACTACATTTTACAGAAAATAAACAAACTTACATACTAATAACTCTTGTAAAAGAGTTATATTTCTCTTATTTTAGCTTGATTTGGAGAGCATTTGAGTTGTGTTTGGTTCATTCTTCGTTGCTTTTGGTCTCGTATTTTGGTGTTAGTGTCTTTTTATGTTTATTTTGTGTTTTAGACTTAATAATGATGTTTTTTTAGGATTTTAAAGTTAAAAACCCCGTGCAGGAAAATTCTATTCATAAGCATGTGTTGAAGCATGAGAAGTGATGCTATAGCGGGCGAACTGGACGAATTTTAGTCAAAGAAAAGTCAACACGAGTTGGAAGGACCACAATTGCGATTGTGACGTGGGTTAATGATTTTTTGCTGAGCTGGAAGGTCTAAAAGTGCTGAAATTCATACATTTTTCAGATGGTAATATTGGAAAACTACCTGTAGTGATCTGGTGCTGGAGCGGAGAGTGAATGCCGGTGCATAGAAGCATGGACAATAAGCGACTCCCATGAGACTTCCATTAGTCGAGCGGAGGGTGACAAGAATGAACCGGGCCCACACCGGAATGAGAGGGATTCCGAGGCTATACAAGAATGAGACTGTATAGTTGAAGAGAGCTTAAAGGATTTTGATAGGTGCTACTCATACCAACATGGTGCATCATCTTTTCCGGCACTCATTCTAGGCAAACCCCAATGTTAAGGGTACTTGACCTGGGGTAGAACTAACATGGGTGACCCCCTGGGGAGTTTCTTAGAGTGCGTGTGAGTGAGGACAAAACACGCTGGGAATGACTTGTGTTGGTCTGTGGGGTCAGCTATTAGTCTGGAAGCTGGTCCAAACCATTGGTGGGTAACGTGGTCGACCTCGGGTGACCTCGATCGGGCCCTCGGGCGGGGGCGTTACACTACCTAAAAGAGGAAACTTAGGGATTGTGGGTATAAAAGCCCCCGACCACCCAAGAAACATTATCTTCCCCTATTTTTATGAAAATACACCAGCCGCATAGAGCGAGAAAGGAGCAGAGCTATAGAGAGGAATCTTGAAGTTGGGTTGTGTAGAGAAGAATCATGCGCTCCAGCATTAGATTATCTAGAGAATCTCCATCTATTATCCTTTATTTTGTAATTTCAGCTGGGAGGGCAGACCACTCTCATTACGGAAGAAAGAGAAAATGACGAGAGAGAGAGATTGCAGCGGGAGAGGAGAATCGAAAGAGAAGAGAGGAGACGAGCTGCAGCTCAACCACCGTGGAGAAATCAGCTTGGGATTGAGGAATCATTCCTCTTGTGTTGATCGATTGAAGGGGGATCTAATCTTCATCCTCTTATACTTAGATTTTAGAGTTCAATTATGAGTTTTAATTTCCAGGAAATGTTCTTAGCTCGATTATCTATAAATATGAGCTAATTTAACTTTGACTTGGGCTATGGATAAATCTTGTTTGTGCTGAAATGATATGTGAAATACTTGCTGTTAGTATGAAGTTCTTGAGCATTTTGAGGTTCAATTTTCTAATTTTGCAGCTTTTGTGGAAACTTATAGTTGCTTATTTATGCTTAATCTGGGTTTGGAAAAATTAGGATTAAGAGAAAGGACCTTGAATGCTACACAATATATGCATAGGAATATGTGTATGTTGTGTTTGCTAAAATGCTATGAGAGTTGCATTGGTGTTGTCATGATTTGAATTGAGCATAGGAATATGTTAATTTAAATTAGGATAAGCCATCTCATCTATTTTGGGAAATCTAGTTGAGAATTTAATTTGGGCAACAACTTTAACTTTGTGCTGTTGCGGTGCTATAGCATGAATCCCCTTAAACAAGATGAGTCCATAGCCTAGGTCGACCTTATCAATTAATTAAGAAATTTGTTAAGTACTTTTGCATCATTTCACCCCTGTGTTTCTGCATCCCGTGTTTATATGATCTTTGCATACTTTTTTATTTCAATTATGCATAGTTTAATCAAACAAAACCAACAATATTTTCTCTCATCAACCAAACCGAGTTTGAGTGATTGTGCACCTTACTCGTCTCCCCTGTGGATCAATATTCGGAATTATTCCGTCTTATATTACTTGTGACATTTGCACCATGCATTTTGCACACAACACATACCTCGATCTGAAAAGTTCAAATCCAGAATTACTGTTACTCCTTCACACAAATAGAAGTTTATCTTCTCTTTATGGGACTACTCTTTGCACTCAAGATTGTATAAATATTTTCACCCCTTCGAACAAACAGTCTGTGTTCTTTCTCCAATGCTATTCTCTATGCATGAGAACTACATAAATAAGAGGTTGAAGGAGAAGTGAAAAAAATGAAGAATTACAGGTGCAACACTGGAAGATTGTGTACAGATGCAAGGTCGTACATTTGGAGTCGGAGAAGTGAAGAAAAAAAAGAAAAAAAAAAAAGAAAGGTGCGGCTGTGGCTGGAGTGAAAGAAAATTAAGTTAAGATATTTTACCTAATATATCTAAATTCTAGAATAATAGATATATTAATAAATTATATATAATATATATTTAATAAATTATATTAGCTATTGATAAACAGGCCGACTTGTTGGGCTTGAAACATAAATTTTAAAGCCTGAGCTTGGCCTAATTATTTAAATAGGCTTTTTTGCAACCCAAGTCTGGCCTAATTAGTAAACAGGCCGAGCTAGGTCAGGCCCGAAGCAGGCAAGGCCCCTGTCGGGTGGCTTGGCCTATTCCCACCCCTACATAAAAGAGAGAGAGATGCTTTAAGGTTTATATAGAGCTTGGAATCACCCAATTCTGACGAGAAACAAGGGAGATATCAGCCTGCAATGACATTAACTTCGGTAAGACGACAATTTCGATATTTAATTGCGCAACTTTATTGAACGGTGAAGAAATTGTGATCTAATCACATCTTTGTGTTTCTTGTGAGCTCAAGATCATTTTGGTACCAACCAACCGCAGCCCCTGGTGCTTGATTACCAGAAAACGACAAGTTTTGCAAATTGAGGTAAACCCTCTTCCCCTTCACCGGAGCCAGGATTTGCCCAGTTTTTACCTTGTTTTGAGCATCCCATCATGATCCTTAGAGTGCTTAGATGTTGGGGGTGGGTCGAGGGTACAGTATTTGGTTTTGTTGGAATAGATCGGAAAATAACCGAGAAGGTCGCTATTTTGCGCTGCCTACATGTCAGTCAACACACTCACGTCGACCAATGTGGACCGATGGTGGTCAACGTTGCCGATGTTGGCCGGCGGCAGTCAATGTGCGGCAGCAAACATGCATACGTGCATGTTTTTCATCCGTTTTCAATTTGATTCGTCCTATATTCGATGAATGAGCTTATATATTGATTATTTTGCATCACATGCACGTGTTTATGAGAAATGAAATGATTTTGGACGTAAAAAATCAATTAAATCGATTAATGCATCGTTGAATACAAGTTTAGCCGTTTAATATATAAACATGCTTTTATTGGGTCAATTTGTTAACCGTGGATTGGTAACATGTATGATTGTGATTGATCAAGTTCTATGCCAATGTACAAGGATGCATGTTAGGTTGTTGGGTTTTGTCAGTTCAGTTAGTCAATCATAGGACCTGAGTGTTACGTAACATCATCTGAGGTGCTGATTGTTTAACCTTGGATGATCAACCTAAATTATTATGTTCTCATGTGTCAATGTTTGAAGGAAACATAAGCTAAAGTACGAGCAGTTGCTAACATTTATATATGCAAGCTTTGAGGTGGGACTATTTTCTGTAAACTCAAATACTTTTTAGTTATGAGCTCAGTTTTCTAAAACATGTGAAAATGTTTTGTCTTGAAGTTGATTGACTTTGCTTAAAACTGTTTGTGTTATCATATTTGTACCTCTGGTTGAGTACGATCACCAGAGAGACTATTAATGAGAACAAAACCAGGTACAAGGTATTCGTGAACCCAGTCTCATTAATCTTAAATGATATACATCTTTTGATCGAGTTGTAAACTCAATTATGGTCACTTAGTAGGAGCGGTGATATCTTTGGGGAACAAGATTAGACGCGGTATGTCTTTAAAATCGATTGGGTCTCAAGATTTTAAATTCTAAGACTAGTGCACTTTGATAGCAGTGAGTTGAGTGGTCGTGACTCTGAGTTAATCAAGTATTTCGTTGCTTAAAACATACATCCCACCTGTAGCACGCCTCAAAGGTCCGGGAAGGCGAGTCGGGGGCGTACAAGAAGAAAAATGAACATGTAGATTTACAAAATTCAATCTTGAATGTGTAGGGATTCACGGCGAACCAAATCGCCAAATCCAAATAAACCTGGACCGTTCATGGATGCTGAGAACAAATATCAAACGATAAAATCCTAGCATGCTCCTTTGAATTTAAAGCAGTGGATAATGAGTATACCTTAACTCCTTAGAGTCTGATCCGATCTCTCGCGTTTGAATTCCAATCCCTCGATTCAACCACACGAATTAATTAAATATGCGGAATAAAAAATTAGAAATAAATATAATTTCAAGATTTAATAATAGAATAGAGAATAGAAAAGAAGGTTGCAAAAAGTAGCCCCCTTCCCCTTCTCTTTCGTCTGTTGTCGTTCCCCAGGTCGCTTTGGGTCTTCATATCTGTATTTCAATGTTGTTCAATCCTACTACTGGTGAGGATTCCACAGGACTGTGAATGTGTAGGCCAGAGTCGAATTTCTTCGTCTCCCAAACACACAGGCGCCGCCCCCACTCTATCTCTCACTAGGGTTTCAACTTATTTGAATTGTGATATGAACTATGAGAGAGAACTGTCTATTTATATACATAGGGTTGCAAACCCTAATGGGCTGCTGGGCTCCTTTCAGCATATTTAATTGGGCCAGACCTGAGACCTAATGCAAATAATAAAGTGGGCATATGAATTAATTAATTCTAATGTCCACAACCCATGACACAATTAATTAATTAATAATGATTCTTTTTCACCACATAATTAATACTAATCTACCCCTTTAGTACCACGTTGTGAGAATGGGGTTGTATTTACTTGAGAATCCTCATATTTAAGGTTACTGGATATTCATTAATTTATTGGAGCTTTTGACAAGCTTCCACAATTAATTAATCTCTTATTTTCCTGAGCAGTACCACTTAAACCTTATCACTTGTGCTTAAACTTAATCAGCCTGCAGGACTTTAGCACGATGAATATTATTGAGCTCCTCAGCGAATGTCCTCATCCTATCACTCGGATATGGTAACCTAACTCCAATCTCAGGCTATAATACACGAACTTTTGTTACCCAAAATGCGGGTATACGAGCACGTTACTCAGGCTCTCCACCATGGCATGTCAAAGCAACAGTCAACCTGTGCATACCCCTGAGCCTTCGTTAGAGTTTTGACTCAATCAAGATTGAGATCTTGTATTCTCTGATGTCAAACAGAAGAAATACGTCTCATTGTGGTCCAATCAATACGCAACCACATGTACGAGCATATCAAGTCATTAAGACAGATCACTTATTTCCGACTACGCTGCAGCCTATACCGACAGACTTATCCTCATATGCTGTCTCGGTTGTGATAATATTTATATCTCACTAGGTCAAGTGATCATACTGTCTTCTGCGATCTACAACACGCAGTATGATCGTCCCTATCAATGAGATAAGAGGATACATTGTTACTCTCATGTATGTTTGTTTAACAGATAGGAAATAACGTTGAATGTATACTCATTGTAATAAATGCTTTCTGTATATAAAACCCGACAAAATGATCTACATTTACGGGGGTTAACAGAGTGATTTATTGAGTGAACTATGTTTTATGAGATACAAGAAATCGATAGCTAATTGGATATATGTAGCAGATACTCTACGATTACAGCACTACATATAAGTATAATTGTTGGAAGATAATGGCTAGTTTTTAACTTGTTCACATTGACTATAAATTATAGTAGTTCTTTTGAACCATTGTAATTATACTTTACACTATGAAAGATATCGAACGAACTTTTAAAGTTTTAAAATATCATTTTGCTTTTATTCGATGTTCATGTCTTGTTTGGGATAAAAATCTGATAGCAAGAATTTTGATGGTTTGTCTTATCATGCATAACATGATAGTAGAAGATGAATGAGGTACATATTAGAACTACCATTCTCGTTAAATCTTTGACCGATATATTTTTTGGAGGAGGTGTTGAGTTTTATCATTACTCTATTGAACACATTACAAACTTATCTGATTATATGGGTAATAGATCTCGACTTTGCGATAAATAGAATCATAACTTTTTTTTAAAAAAAAATTATTTAGCACATATGGGATAAATTTAATACTGAGAATTGAATATATAATTTATAATTCCAGTATTTGTAATTTAATTTTTCATTGTCTTATTTGTATTTTATCAAGTTATATTTTATTTTCTATTAATTTTCATAACTTTTATTTATTAATTAAATTATGAATTTTAATGCATAATAGTTTATTTACTTTAATTATGAATTTGTTTTTCTTTAATCTCTTATACTATATAGGAAGAGATGAAATAATATTTAATAAGAAAATTAGGCTGAGATGATAGAGGTATATAATATTAGATTATTAATGATATAGTGATTGAAAAAAATATATACTCTATGTTTTAATTATATGGTCCAGTTTGATAATGCAAGTTTGTTAAAATTTATTTAATATCTAAAAAAACTTCTAACATTACTGTTATTTACAACATTAATTAACCTCACTTTGATAATATTATATTTAATATTTTCCTTTTTCAAAATTATTTAAGAATATAATATCACTTATAAAATTGGATTGTAT
>JAPKLW010001303.1:109759-144426 GCA_026898455.1 Plectranthus barbatus
ACATTATAACTTTTTAAAAATTTTAGTTCAACTTATATAATATTATTAATTATATTAGAACATAAATTATTTGTTCAATTTGCAACGTGCGGGTGCAGAGCTAGTATATTAAAATAAAAGAATATTAAATAAATTAATAATATTTTTATAATTATTAATTGATGATTGGAATATATTAATCTATATATGTTGAAAAATGTGTACATGTTGAAATAAAATGATTTTTTAAGTGATTAGATATTATCTTTATTTAAAAATTATTTCATATATTTATATTTTAAGAAATGATTTAATTTAAAATTTGCTAAGATTCACATAAAATAGTTTTATCTTGTGTAAAAATCTGAAAAAATAATATATATATAGTGAAAGTTTATTATAGAAGTTGAGTATTTTTTTCATATATTATATATAATATTTAATTAGTGTTATTTTAAGCAAACAAATATAATATCTTTACTAAAACATGAAAATTATCTATATGGTTATTTATATACAATAGAAACATAAATTATTATTTAATAAAGTATATAATATTATTCATGTAGGTCCCGGTTTTTCAGAGTAACAATATTGCACAACGGAATATTTTAAAGATAAACTTACACTTATCCCAACTGAGTGTTAGTTTCAATTTGGTTTGTCTAAAACTCAGTTTGTGTTTTATGCCCGATAGTCTTACGAGTCAGTTTCAGTCTATACTTCAACACTTGAGTGTTGAATTTTAAGATACGAAAACTGAAAATGCAGAAAACAGTAAATCGACAAAGGATTTACAGTGGTTCGGACAAAAATGTCCTACGTCCACTCTTCAGGCACAAGTATGAAAATTCACTGAGTGAATAAATACATGGTGCTCTCACGATCTATAGCTTGCTGAAGAATGTCTCGTCCTTCAGTCCACAAGCTCACTCGCTCGGTCCTTTGTACTTTCTTCACTTTGCAGCTCCTTGGAGTGTGGACAAACTACGCACCCTCTTCGTCGCCATATTGAGGTCTTTATAGTTCTCATCGGAATTGTCAGCTTGACGGCAAAAAATGCCAGTAAAAGCGTACGTGACTACTGTATTCTTTCTTTGAGAGAAATAATACCAAAAGTAACTCAAGAACAAAGTATTCCGAGTCTTGTGTTCACATCGGTGACACGCGGAAAGCTTTGGAAGCCTCTAATGTTGAGTCATAAATTTTGCAGAGTTTTGGCAAGCTCGAGAGTTAATAAGGTGCTTGAATCTGTTGAGGTCCTCGACTATTTTTAGGCGAATGAGTGAGATTCAAATCTTTAGAGCCGTTAGACACATTGAAAGTTCGACCTATCCAATGTTTCTGTCCTCTGCTCTGGTAGGTAGCCTTTTTCGGAAAGTACCATACTGATTTTCCCGTCTATTGAGCCCTTTACGCATCTCAGACTGATTTATCAGTGTGTTCTCCGAATTAGCTCTAACTTACAACTTGATAAAAGACCTTACAGGATTTTACATTGTAAAAACAATACTGAAGCTAATCTAGAGACTACCTAAACTGTTTAGGTTTAGATCAATACTTGGATCCTTTGACCCACCAAAACATAATAAGTAAGGAAATTTTAAAAATTTTCCTAACATTCACCATAATATTATTATGAATAAGATTATATGTATATCATTTTAAGTAAAATTTATTCGCGCAACACGCGGTGTAAAACTAATACACTAACATAGTTACCCGGACCAAATAACTAGAATAGAGGGAGTAATATGTTTGAAGTTGTAAATGATTGAATTTTTTTGTCAAAGTGAGAGAATCATAAAACTGGATAATTAAAGAAAAGATTGTCGTTTGTGCGTTACGTGGCAAACGCTGAATGGTGGATACAAACCTCCTTTTTTTTTTTTTTTGAAACAGGATACAAACCTCCTTGACGTGGAATAACCTTACCATAAATTTACCTCCATTTCCATCGACAAAACCGAATAGGAGGAAATTAGGACACTTGGTCAAGGTACTACTGCTTGTCACCAGAAAATGAGCCGCCGGCTAACCCTTCATCTGAGCTGCGCTCTCCTTCTTCTTACCCTCCTCCTCCCGGCCAATACTCTCGCCCGACCCTTCGTCCTCGTTCTCTCCCAGGACGACCTCTCCGACCCCGCCGCCGCCGCTGCTGCTGCGGCGGTCAATCACCCCGACGACGTCTCTGATTTCGACGACTTCCCTGATTCCGAGTCCAAGCCCGACTGGGTCCTCGATCCGGGGTCGTGGTCTCCTCTTTTTGAACCCGATCCCAACTCCAAAATCCCTAGCCCTAGCCCTAACGATGGCGAGGAGGCGATTTATTACAATGGGGTGAGCAAATTGGTTGAGGCTGCGAGCAGGGGGGAATTCAGGCTCATGGAGGAGGCGGTGGGGGAGATCGAGGCGGCTGCCGCTCTGGGGCACCCGCATGGCCAGTCGGCGATGGGTTTTTTGTATGGTATGGGGATTGGGAGGGAAAGGAACGATGCCAAAGCTTTCTTGCATCATTATTTTGCTGCGGAGGGCGGTAATATGCAGTCTAAGATGGCCTTGGCATACACTTATTATCGCCAAGAAGTAAGTTTTCTTTCATAAGGAAAATTTACCTCTGTGCTTTATGTGAATTCAATGACCTGATTGGTTTAGATGCCTTAGCCTTCTTTAGCTCTGAGTAACTGTTGTAGTGTTGCTTATGGAGATTATTGTGTTTTTTCCCTGTGGATAAGTTCTAGAGAATTTTACTGAAGACGATAGCAGCTTCTTTGACTGTTGGTGACTGGGTGGGGCTTAGGTTTAGAGGAAAACAATCGAGGTTACCTGTTCTTTGCCTTCAAAATGAGAAATAAAGAACTTTATGTTTATTTGTACAAAGCAGAAATCATTTTCATAAAGGATTTAAAATTGTTTTTTTTCAATGCTTGTGCTCTGTACTTATTTAGTGGAACATATTTTCTGTTCGAATTCTTTTGTATGGCTAAGCTTAGAAACTGGACAAACTAGTTCATGGAGCTGATATCTCTTCTGGAGTCATGATTTGTCCGCAAGAGAAGCAAATTGTGAATGAAATGAGACACCTTTTGCTTAACAAAGAACATAGAGAGAAGATTAATTTGCATAGTGGCAGTTCCAGAGCAGTCTATCAATGGAAGACACTGTTTAAACTATTTGTTATTGATTTCATCTATGTTTTTTTGGGTGCAGATGCATGAAAAAGCAGTTAAGCTGTATGCTGAATTAGCAGAGGTAGCTGTGAATAGTTTTCTTATTTCAAAGGATTCACCTGTTATTGAACCAGTTCGAATCCACACTGGCGCTGAGGAAAACAAAGAAGCTCTTAGGAAGTCTAGGGGAGAGGATGATGAAGATTTCCAGATTTTGGAGTATCAGGCACAAAAAGGCAATTCAGGGGCTATGTACAAAATTGGAATATTTTATTACTTTGGGTTGAGAGGTGTCAGGCGCGATCATGCTAAGGCATTACGGTGGTTCTCTAAGGCAGTAGAGAAGGGTGAGCCCAGGTCAATGGAACTTCTAGGGGAGATATATGCCAGAGGTGCTGGAGTCGAACGTAACTATACCAAGTCTTTGGAATGGCTTACTCTTGCATCGAGACAACAGCTTTATTCAGCTTACAATGGCATGGGATATCTATATGTAAAGGGTTATGGAGTGGAGAAAAAGAACTACACAAAGGTATTTTCTCATTTCAGTCCATTGTTTTCTCCTCTTTCCTTCCTACTATTTATTTTGGTCATTTTTTCACAGCTGTCTTTCTACTATCTCTTTTAGTACTGAGACTTGACATGGCATTGATGCTTAAAACTTCTTTTACAGGCAAAAGAATACTTTGATAAAGCTGCTGAGAATGAAGAACCTGGTGGGTTCTACAACCTTGGTGTGATGTATTTAAAGGGACTTGGGGTTAAGCGGGACTTGAAGATAGCAACCAAGTACTTTGCACTGGCTGCTAATGCAGGTCAACCGAAAGCATTCTACCAATTAGCAAAGATGTTCCACACTGGGGTGGGTCTCAAAAAGAATCTTCAGATGGTAAGAGTTAAAAATATGCTTTCTTTCCACATATCCCAAGTATGGCTTCTATCTGTAACCCTCTCTGAATGATTTAGAGAAAGTGCCAGATTGTCCAGCAATTCCTTGAATTTCATTTCCTCCTTGGATTTTTTCTGTGGTTTAGGTTTTGCTTGATCTTCTTGAATTCTCACATTTCTCTTCCCTCAAGTTGGGAGTTATTCAATTGCATTTGTTAATTGTATTTTTTACTTCATTTTAGGCAACAGCATTATACAAACTTGTTGCTGAGCGTGGACCATGGAGTTCATTGTCTAGATGGGCACTAGAGTCCTATCTGAAAGGTGATATTGGCAAGGCATTCCTTTTATATTCAAGAATGGCCGAGATAGGGTATGAGGTTGCACAAAGTAATGCTGCTTGGATTCTTGACAAGTATGGAGAGCGAAGTATGTGCATGGGGGAGTCTGGGCACTGCACTGATGCTGAAAGGCATCAACGTGCTCACGTGCTGTGGTGGCGAGCTTCTGAGCAAGGAAATGAACATGCTGCTTTGCTGATAGGGGATGCATATTACTATGGTCGTGTACGTAATTCTCTACATGTTACTGATAACGGTTCATATTTGATGATGTGCTACTACTCCTTACTCTTCATTCCTATGATACTCTACCCTTTGCGGTGCTCTTGAGAGTTAATGAACACTTTTGTTCTATTTTGTAGGGTACAGAACGAGATTTTGATCGTGCTGCCGAAGCCTACATGCATGCTAAATCTCAAGCCAATGCCCAGGCTATGTTCAATCTGGGATACATGCATGAGCATGGGTTGGGGCTTCCTCTGGATCTTCACCTTGCCAAGCGTTATTATGATCAAGCCTTAGAAGTTGATCCTACAGCAAAGTTACCTGTATCACTAGCCCTTTCCAGTCTTTGGATTAGAAGAAATTATGCCAACAGCTTCCTTGTGAGTATTATTTTCTTTTTTCATTTGTGTTGACTTTTATCTGTCTTTGTTTCTAATTATCCTGTTGTATAGACCTGAAACTTGCATCATTAGTACAAAACACTGTGCTGTAAGCTGTAAAGACATTAGTTTTATTCCCCGTTTCCTTCATAATTCTTCTTATGGTTTTCTTAGGGATCTAAATGTGGGTTCTGGCAGTAGGTATTTGTCATGCTTGTATTTCATGTACTGACATGGTGTTGCAGTAATTATTTCCTGCCTGCACGTTCATTCTTTTATGCAAATTTGCGTACCATCTCAATTGATGAGGCAAATAACATACATTTATTTAATTGATCTCAGTCTTTGTGATCTAATTATACTTATGAGTTGATCCCTCAGCAACATTTTATGTATGACGACACCATATATTCTTTTCCTGTGGTTTGATAACAAAACTGGAGTTAGGCTGCGGTTTTCTGTTTGTTGCACGCATGTGATGTTATTTCTGAATGCATAGCAAACTCTTTTCCTCTCTAGCATTTGATTATTTCTGATCAAGGTTCATGGTTAGTATTTATTGAAAGAAGTGTGGGTATTTCTTGATCTGCCTAAGTAGTCACTGTCCCAATTTAATCAGTGACTCTGTTTTGTTCAGGTCGGTATAATTGATGCCCTTCCGGACGTCTACCCAAAAGTGGAGGCTTGGGTGGAGAATGTGATTATGGAGGAAGGCAATGCAACAATTCTGACACTCTTCGTCTGCCTCCTTACAGTTCTCTACCTACGGGAACGACAAAGGAGACAAGCTGCTGTTGGGGACGTACCCCCGCACGAACCTCCTGGTGAGCACGCTGCACCTCTAGTTAATTGAACAGCTCGTGTGCGATCATGTAAAAAGGAAAGGTGGGATTGTTTGGCCCAGAGTTACCTTATTCTTTTGCAGGAAGATGTATAGGTGTTTTGATTGTGCATGAGCTCTACTCGCTTCATTGAAAAGAGTAATTTTTTTTTCCTTTATGCTTTGTTGTAAAATAGAAACCAGCTTAGAAATTTTAGTTCTAGACGAAACATAACCCGGCAGATATAGAATACTTATTTACCCTTTTTAATATATAAATGAACCAAGAAAAGTGGAAAGATCTTTTTTTTTTTTTTTTCTGTTTTATTTTGAGCATTTGCCCCAAGTTCATTGATTTTATTTTCTTGGTGATAGATAATGTTTTATTTTTTTGGAAGGAATGATAGTTAATTGAGAAGGTTTCTGCATTTATTTTTTGATAGATAGGTTACTTTGAGAGATATATTAGTATCTAAGATTTATTTATTTATCATGATTTTTATTAATTTGTTCGTCTACGAACTACTCTCTCCGTCCCGCTAGAATAGACCCACTTACCGAATTTGACGTCCCAATTAAATTGGCCTCTTTCCAAAAATGGTAACTTTTTCACACACGACAATAAAATATTCATTCCACTAACTCATTCTACACTCACTAACTCTTAATTTTCGTGCTGAAAAGAAAGGGGCCTATTAAAATGGGACGGAGAGAATATTTGTTTAGCTACTACTCAATTCATACTTTGCCCAGCGGTCACGATCTAACTCAGTTTATGATTTTTATAAAAAAAAATGTACAATTATTTTTGTAAACATATACTCCCTCCGTCCCGGCTGAATTGTCTCGGGTTGATCGGGCATAATAACCAAGGAGTGTGAGTGTAAAGTAAGTTGAGTGGAATTAATATTTTATTGTTGAGTGTGAAAAGATTGTTTTTTTAATTAATGAGACAATTGAGGTGGGACAAACGAAAAAGGAAAGTGGCACAATTGAGGTGGGACGGAGGGAGTAGTGAATTATGATGGATGAGATAAATTTTTTGCAATAAGTGTGAGTATATAAAGGTGGGTATAGACTAATTATGTGTATACGATTGAAAAGACGATATAAAATAGAAATTGTAGATGATATGACTGAAAATATGAACAAACAAAAGTTTCCTACTTTTTGTCAAATGGGTTAAATATAAATGAGTTGTAACTTAACACAAATTGAGATTGCTACCCAATGGCCTACTGGCGAATTTAGATTTTGGTGAATTGTAGTTTTAATTTTGTATAAAATTTTTTGTTTAAATAATTTTACTGCGAAAACTTTGGATCCATGATGTCCATCATTTCACATAAAATTGCTTCTTCAGATAAGATTTCACCTAATTCAAGACAGTACAATTATCTCCACTCATTCCAAAATTAAATTAATGATTTTGGGCAATTTTGATTTGAGTAAGAAATACAGGATTTGATTAAATTTTTTAAAATTCTGGATTGACGTCTGAACGTTTCACTTCAACTTTTATCCAAACCACACAGGATTAGATATTTGGATTTGTTTTCAATGCTACTTTAAATATGATATTATTAAAAATTCCATTCCACATTCAAACGAGAAGATATTTCTATAGAATGTAATATTTCTATTCTTTAATTACAATTGAAAATAATATTGTGGATACGTGGTGGATAGTATTCTATTTTTGATATAAAACACATATTTTATTTAGAAAATCTACGTTAGATGTACACGTGGATGGAGCATGGGCGTGTTCATATTTAAAATACCATAATTGTGAAAGCAACTCCTACAACAAACTAGACTAAAAGGTTAGAAATTCGAGATAATTTATAGATATTTAATTTAAAAATATTTGAATTTGTTAAAATTTCAAGTTGGGATTGTTAGATTGTTTTTATCAGTGACCTGCTATATTCAATTATTTAATAAAATATTAATTTTTTTATCTATCACACAACTTACAATTTAATATTATTTATTCCTCTCATCAATAATCTTATTTAACCTAATTTTTTAATTAAAATATTAATTTCTCTATCCTTCACTATAATATAAAAATTAAAGAATTATAAAGATTTGTAAGTATAATAAATATCTTTAGGAAATGTCTCAGGTTAGGCACGCCTAAATAGTTTATGCGGGTTTTATTCATTAATCCAACCCAAACACATCTAATATACACTAATTGGATATTAATAAATCATATTTGAGATTAGTGAACTCATTTGGGTAGAAATAAATCATACCCTAAACCCTAAACCCTAACACAAGTTTTTGCCATATTTTTATGCATTAAGAATTTATAATTTATTTGACAAATAAAAATTACAACAATTAATACAAAATAAAATATAAATTGACAAAATAAAAATAAGATGCATGAAAATTTAAATTACAAGTTCATGAATTATAAATCAATATTCAATTATTAGTATCGAATTTCTCCCATATGTGCTCAATCAAATTTTTTTTAAGAGCATTTTTAGCACCTTTTAATTTTTTTGATGAAACTTGTTGGGAAGTAAGAATTTGATTGAGGTTTATAGCAAATTGAGATTTTTGAGATTCAGGAGGATTATAGGGATGAATGTAAGAATTAAAATTTGGATAATTTGGAGAACAAGACTATTGTGAATTTAAAAAATAATTTGGATAATTTAGATGATTCGGATCCATAATATTGAGAGAACGAATTTAATATTTTTAATGAGAAATAAGTGAGAACAACAAGTTGAAAATTGTCGAATGAGAAAAATAATACTCCTATTTATAAGGAAGAGATTTTTAGTAAGTATTACATTATATATTATTTAAATATCTATAAATTAAAAAAAAAAAAAAACATAGAAGCAAAACGTGTCATGTAGATACTCAAGTAACGAAGAGTTGTCAGAGATGGAATGCTGCCTCAAATTGGGATATGTTTCCAATTTTTTTTTCTTTAATATTATTTTAAGTGTAATATTTGCTGCAAACCCATCGCAAAGTCATAATTGGGTGGGGGTGTAAATGAACCAAACTGTTCGTGAGCTATTCGAATCTCGATTCGATAAAAGTTTGTTCGAGTTCGTTTAGTAAAACTCGTTTATTAAATGAACCAAACTTGAGCATCATAGTATTCGACTCGTAAGTTCATGAGCATGCTCGTTAGCTAAAATTAGAAAGAAATATAAATAATTACTTTTATAAAAATAATATTTTTATGATTTAAGAGTAACAATAATGATAAATTTATCTAATAATGAAAAATATTTAGAATTTGAGCATGAATATGATATTTTTTTTAGAATAAATAACCTTTTCTTCAAATAATAATAAAAATCTTAAATATATTCTAAATTTAGAAAGTTCGTTTAGGCTCGATAAAAGTTCGATAACATTCGTGAACATCAAAGTATTCGATTAAAAAGCTCGACTCGAAACTAAGCGAGTCAAACTGGAGCACGACACTACTCGACTCGACTCGGTTCGATTACACCCCTACAACTGGGTGTAGTCTCAGTATCAAATTGGTTTGAATTTTAATAAAATCATGGATAAAAGGAAAAGGAAATTGAAATATATTTTATTTAAAAATATATATAAAATAATAAGGAATTATCTTAGGCGAATAAATATCCCCACACATATGCTGGATCTAACGACGACTGAGAAAATGGCAGGCAATCTACCCTCGATCCCAAGCCCCTCAATGTACCTTGAAGATTTGAACGAGTTGCGGAAAGTGTTCGACCGCTTCG
This sequence comes from Plectranthus barbatus, assembly GCA_026898455.1. Classification (NCBI taxonomy): domain Eukaryota; kingdom Viridiplantae; phylum Streptophyta; class Magnoliopsida; order Lamiales; family Lamiaceae; genus Plectranthus; species Plectranthus barbatus. The sequence goes on from JAPKLW010001303.1 coordinate 119,321, forward strand.
ACGCCAACTGCGACGGCAAGATCTCCGCCGACGAGCTCGTCGGCGTGCTCAAGGCGCTCGGATCCGCCACCTCCGCCGACGAGGTCGCCCGGATGATGCACGAGATCGACACCGACCAGGACGGCCACATTAACCTGGAGGAGTTCGCCGCCTTCTGCAACGGCGACGCCGACCCCTACAAGTCGGCGGACAAGGAGCTGCGCGAGGCCTTCGAGCTCTACGACCAGGACCACGACGGCAAGATCTCCGCGGCGGAGCTCCACCAGATCCTGACGCGCCTCGGCGAGCGCTGCTCCGAGCACGATTGCGCCGGGATGATCAAGCCCGTGGATTCAGATGGCGACGGATTCGTTAGCTTTCAGGAGTTCAGGAAGATGATGAGTAGCGGTAGGAGCAATGCTTAGGTTCGTTGCCCCCAATTAGCTAAGGTTTATTTATAACTCTCTCTCTTTCTCTACTAGTTTCACGATTAGTAAATAACTTTTATTTGGTGAGTTTCCATCCTCAATCCTTCTCTTTGGAGTTTGAATATGAATGGATTGTTACCGATTAAATATTCGATCTACTGAAATTATCAAGTTAATCAAATTGATCACCGCAATTTCCCTCTCTCTCTCTCGCGTAGTTCCGACTTCCGAATCTCCTCTCTCTCTCTCTCTCTCTCTCTCTCTCTGGTATGAAATCCTTGGTCCACTGTTCTCCTCTACAAAAATTCCGAAATATTAATAATTCGTTTTTTCAAGATGAGAATTATTTTCAATTTTAAACACGAAATATGAAATCAATGGTAAATTGGAGAATCTCATCCTCCATCCATCTCTTCTTGCTAAAAGTGCAGATTGTTCCCAAACGCACGAGAATTCAGGAGTTACTGTTTCAAAAAAATTGAAATTATCATTTGTTTTTGCTAACAATTCGGAATTTGTGAATTGAACGTTTCATTCGAAAAAATTGTAATGATTATTCCATTTGATTTCGAATGCGCACCGCCAATTTCTTAGCAATTGGTGAGCTAATAGTTTGGAGATATAAATAGAAAATGGATAGGATATTATCAAAAAAGATGAATCAGAATGGATGAGCATTAAACTTCCCAGCATGTGTTAAATTTGGGCTTAATAAAAGCCTGTCATGCATTGGGGCCATCATTTATATCCAACCCAAACGAAGGATGGATCAATCCCAATATTTTTTGTTTTATAATTTTTATATATAAAGAATAAGAAAGAAATAAGACTGTAGAGAGTTACTGGAGTAAAATGTAGGAACTAAATGGTTAAATCACTATCTTGATGATAGTGAAAAAGGTAAATCAGTACATTACTGCATATATTAGTATTTTATCCTCTCTATATATCTCAAATCCTAATTACTGTCAACACACTCCAATAAAATTTTGTATATTGAAAAAAATTATAAATAGCATATTGTTGACGTTCGAAAATATGAAGAATATGAGCCCCCAAAACGTTAGTAGAAAACAACTAAATAACATGTGTACTGTGGATTGTGAATTGCTATCTGTTGGGGCAGGCTCAGGCCCGATAAGCATATCGGTCTAAGTGGCAGGCAGTCCAAAGCAGCAGGCCCACCTGGAGTGATGGAAGGATGAAAAGCGCCTAAGTCTGAAGATCGCCACCGACTTGCCTAACGCCTCGGTATCGACCCTCTGAGAGGTTCGGTGTCGAGGAGCCGAACGAAGAAACCCTAGAAGCCCGGCGGCGCACGACCGTTAGAGACCCTAACCGACCTCAAATATCCCGGAGCTGCCCCAGATTTTTCGGCAAGCAGTAACCGTCCGATTCTAGGGTTAGGGTAGGCGACTCCTCGCCCATTTTGCCTATAAATAGAGTGTAGAGTCCAGATTTTGTATCTTTTGACGCACTCAAAAATTATGGTGTAACTCTGCCGAAATTTCTGCGTGATTGAATCTTGCGCATTTCATTCCCTAAAGATCGTATTCTTTCGTGATAATTCGTTTCCATTCGCATATTTCTTGTCCTTGTCTGTTATTATTTAACGAAGTTCCAACAGCTCCATTTATTCGTAATTTGAACCTCAACATTTGGCGCCCACCGTGGGGCTCTTGGGACTATTTTCTTGGTTTAATGGCAGATAACAACGAGAAGTCTGGGAATCAAATGGGACTCCTCCGGTCGGACCCACCGGAGCGCAGGACCTCGTCCCCGTAGATGAGTTAGTCCAGAGGACTCTACAGGCCAGCGACGCTCAGGCCATCCTTCCGGACATGCTAAACGTGATACTGACATGCCTGGCCAAAGAATCTGAGGAGAACCAGAGGCTTGTAAAAGAGATGGACTCCAGGATCATGGAGCTTCATGCCACAAATCACACGCTGCGAAAAGAAAACCACCAGCTTCGCCAGGAGAACGCTCGCAAGAACCAACCAATCATCGATGAACCCTCCACTGGCAAAAAAACAGGCCGACCCTCGCAAGAATCTTGCAAAAGAATTGGATGACGTAGTCGATATCGACTCGCCTACAGGGAGGGACCTCGACCATGGCTCCTCGGGAGCGACGACTCTGCAACCGACCGTCCGCTTCTTTACCGAGCAGCGCAGAATGCCTGAACTAATGAGCGAATACGAGAGATAACTCGAGGCTCAAATGGCAAATTTTGAGAAGTTACTTACCAGGATTCCAGGCGCGATACCGCCGAACGCTCTGATACCTCGTGACAGCTATGCTGATTCACCGTTCACGCCCGACATCACCAATACAGACATCCCGACAAGATTCATACCTCCTTCGTTCCTACTGTACGACGACACAACTGATCCCGAGGACCACGTGGCCCTATACAAATAGAAGATGCTGACCACGTCCATCCCTGCCGACCTTCACAAAGCATGCATGTGCAAAAGCTTCGGATCCAGCCTCACATGACCAGCCCTCCAGTGGTTCGTCAACTGATAACTCCCTAAAGGAGTTATTATTTTAGTATTTTATAGGTGTCTTTTATGTTCTTTTGAGTGTTTCTAACCCGTTTTAATTTGTTATTGTGTTGTATTTACCTTTGTTTGCATTCAGTCTTGTATAGTTGTGTTTTGCTGTTTTTAGTTGTTTTGCAAGCAAAAAGAGTGAGATTAACTAGGTTTCAAGCCCAATGAGTGAAAGAGTAATCTGCTGACTGTTATGCTAGAGCATCTGAGTGACATTACTGGGAGCTGAGAGACTGCACCGGGGGGTACCACTTTGCTGTCACAAAAGCAAAAGTGCTTTTCAGAGTTGTTTTCTAGCTTTACAAGTGTCACTCAAATTTCGGAGACAACACACAAGGGCAAAACATGCAGCACACCTTTTTTTGGATAAAGTAGGGCACAACAAAAGGGAATTTCAACACCATAATTTGGGGAGAAAAAGCCACATTTTAGAGAGAGGAAAAACTTGGGGAGCTGTGCAGAGATGGAGGAAGGAGAAGAGCAGCAGCTGGGCACAGTGTTGCTGGTTTTCTTGCTTCCTTAGTTTTGTTTTTAGTTAATACAATGACTGATAGCTGGAACATGTTTAAGTTTTATTTTATTTTTAGTTTAAATATGAGCTAAGTTACTTTGCACTTGGGTTGTGGATTCTTGATTTGATCTTGAATATATGTTAATGGCTGTTTTTGCTTGAATCTGAGTTTGTTTATGATTTTGGAATGATTGTTCTCTTGAGCACGAAAGTGGATAGAGAAATATCACCTATTGAGACCGGAAGGAAATGTAGGTTGAGGAAGTCATAAACAATTGTATTTCTTACATAGGCATATGAGGGGATACAACTTAATAAATAACCCAGATCTGAATTCTATTCATCTGATTGTCATGGGAAGCATAGGAATATGATGCATGATAGGAAGGTGTAGATCTAGTAGAGTGGAAACTTGCTAGGCACTTTGTGTGTGGTTTTAAGACTCAGAGTTCATGCGAGACCTATGCTATAGCATATAGGACAGTGAAAGATTGAAAATCTATAACTCAAGTGTGTTTCTCTTCCTTTGTTTGCACGTGTTAGTGGTCATTTGTGATTAGTTTATGATTAGAAGGGTTGTTAATCTTGTTCATTTCAGTTTGCTTTTCACTTTAGTTTATTGCACTTTTAATTTGAGTATGCATTACCAACCCATTTTGCAAGCAATATTGTGTGCACGACTTGATTAAACACTCTCTAGGGTTCAATATCTGGTCTCCTAGACTATATTACTTGTCGATTGCGTATACTTGCGCATAGTTCTGTATATACCCTGCTGCAGCAACAACAACAAGTTTTTGGCGCCGTTACCGGGGAGTGTTGTTTTTTAGTCTGAATGCTATTATATTGCTTGATTACTGCTTTCATTTTATTTTTAGTATTTTTACTTGTTTGATTAACAAGGTGCCATAGTGTTTTAATCATCAGGTGTGAAAAGTTTGTGAACTAAAAAAAATAAAAAAAAGATGACAAATCAAGGTGGTGTTGCTGGAAATGGTGGAAACAACTTGGTGAATATCTTGGCTATGGCTAATGATAAAGACAAACCTATTCGTTGTTATGCAAACCCGTTGTTCGAGGAGCTGAAACCAAGCATTTATTTTTAGTATTTTTACTTGTTTGATTAACAAGGTGCTATAGTGTTTTAATCATCAGGTGTGAAAAGTTTGTGAACTAAAAAAATAAAAAAAGATGACAAATCAAGGTGGTGTTGCTGGAAATGGTGGAAACAACTTGGTGAATATCTTGGTCATGGCTAATGATAAAGACAAACCTATTCGTTGTTATGCAAACCCGTTGTTCTAGGAGCTGAAACCAAGCATTGTGTGGCCTGAAATTGAAGCTAACCATTTTGAGTTGAAGCCGATAATGTTCCAAATGCTGGAGTTTATTGGCCGATTTAGTGGCCAACCCACCGATGATCCCCATCTTCATTTGCGGTCTTTCTTAGAAGTTTGTGACTCTTTCAAGCTGCAAGGTGTGAGTCCAGAGGCACTAAGAATGAGGCTATTTCCTCTCTCATTGAGGGACAACGCCCGATCATGATTGAGCTCATTTCCACCTGATTCTATCACCACTTGGAATGAGTTGACCGATAAATTCTTGTTGAAGTATTTTTCCTGCTACAAAGATTGCCTAGTTTCGAAATGAGATTATGTCTTTTAGGCAAGAGGATGGATATGTGAGTGAAGCTTGGGAAAGGTTTAAGGAATTGCTAAGAAGGTGCCCTTACCATGGGATTCCAAATTACATTCAAATTGAGACATTCTACTTAGGGCTAAATTTAGACTCAAGGATGATGTTGGGTGCATCAGCAAGTGGAGCCTTATTGTCCAAATCCTATGAAGAAGCATGTGAGTTGCTGGACTTGATATCATCCAACAACTATCAATGGGAAGATCCAAGAGCTGCTCCAACATTAACTCAAAAGGTGGTATCATGTACTTATTGTGGAGAAGCACAGAAGTTTGAAGAGTGTCCAGCTCATCCAACATCTGTATGCTGTGAAGAAAATCTGAATTATCAGGAGAACCAGGGGAATGATCCATATTCTAACTCATGCAACTCAGGGTGGAGGAACTATACCAATCTTTTATGGTATGAGTCAGAGAATCCCAATGCTGTAGCATCTGAGCAGCATAAGTCTGGGAGTTTTGGTTCCCAACAGCAAAATCAGCAAAGAACTGAAGCACCACCTGAGAAGCAGCTGAATTCATTGGAGGATATGCTCTAGGATTTTGTTACAAAAAATGCAGCAATGAGTCAAAGTCAGGATGCCCTTATTCAAAGCCAAGTTGCTTCACTTAGAAGTTTGGAAGTGCAAGTTGGGAAATTGGCAACCGAGCTGGATGCCCTTATTCAAAGCCAAGCTGCTTCACTTAGAAGTTTGGAAGTGCAAGTTGGGAAATTGGCAACCGAACTGAGAAATAGACATCAAGGCTTACCACTAAGTGTCACTTTCAATCAGAGGCCAGAAAAAGAATTTGTCAAAGCATTAACATTGAGGAGTGACAGTAAACCTGAGGAATTTTCCCCTACACAGGGTCAAGAAGCTGAAAAAGAATCACAGAAACAGACGACACTTCATGCTGCAACACAGAAGCAACATATGACTGCTGAGAGGAAGTTTGCAACTCCACCACCACATTTTCCACATGGGGTGAAAAAGCAAAATGATGAACTGAATGAGTACTTTGCAAGTGATGTGTTGAATGTTTTTGCTGGGGAAATGCACGAAGAGTTGTACATGGAGTCCGAGCAAGTTGGAAATAATTACAATGAGTTTGAGGAGCTATGTGGTGTTGAAAACTTTCAAAAATCTGAATCTCTTGAGTTGTCACATGGGGAATTTCAGACTCTGCCCACTGAACAACCAGAACTAGTATTGGACTCTTTGCTACCTCATTTGGGGTATGATGATTTGGAGGATGATGATGCATTACCCTTGAAAAATCCAAAACCACCTGATATTTGGTACAAGGGCCAAGAGTTTAGCTCTTTGAATTCTATGGAAGAGATTTTGCTAAGAGAAGGTTGCAATGGCTTTGAGGAACAACAGCAAGTCAATCATGTCAATGAAATTGTGGAGGAAGACTTGATCAAATGTTTCGATCCTGGAATCAAGAATTCAATTTTTGAGAGATATTTGGTCTACCTTGTCCAATGTGCTACAAAGGAAAGAGATGTGACACATATGGCTGCATGCAATGAATCAGTTCCCAAGAGGATTTTGACTGAAGGGTATGTTTGTGTTGATTACAAGAAGAGGAAACGAAAGAAGCAATACTTTGGTGGAGGATTTGACAAAGAGAAGGCTCCGACCTTATTGAATGATGCTTAAGAGGAGAGGTACTTTGGGCTATCTAAGAGTTTCTGACTCTTTGGTAATTGAGATAGCCCTGAAATCTTACTGTTTCATTTTATTTCTGTCATTTAGTCAGTTTTATTGATGTTATTTTATTTTCTGCTTTGGTTATTTTGTGATGCTCTAGCATGGGAGTAGCATTAGCTAGACTGTGAAAGAGGGATTTGGTGCTGAACATCAAAGATAAAAACAAATTCATCCAGCAGCAGCTAGGCACCATCAGAGCTAAAGAGAAAGGAAATGCAATCACCACCGCTGGCCCGTGACCCTTCGGTTAATTCGAAACTCATTCCACTCAAAAAAAAATTATTTTTATATTTAGTCTTAATATGTTAGTTCTTCCTGGTTATTTTAGTTGTTTGTTTGTTGTGTGTGAATATTTGATATTTTTTATATTAGTGTCTTAGGTTGTGGTTGCCTGATTAATTTATGATATTTTAGCCTATGCTCATTTCTATGCCCGATGATGCTACATTTTATTTCTTTCTCATCTTTTGGCTTCATGAATAGTTTTTGGTTTAGCATGTTTTGTTTTCTTCAGATCTCTAGTTTTAACTTGGTAAATCATGACTGATTTGAGTTCCAAGTCCGTGTGAAGAAAAATTGAATTATTTTTGAAAACTACATCATGCTAGTTCAATGATTGGGCAGGATTTGAGTTATTTTGTTTTGTGATATGTGTGAAATAGTTACCTCTTACTTGGCCGATAGCAGATTTGAGGCGAAATTAGGATTTGTGCCACTTGTAGAAATGATTTAGGCCATCTTTCACTTGTTTGAGCCTTCTACAGTTTCATTTCACTCACGAGTTTCCTTTGCGCCTTTTGCCTTTTCTTTCATTCTCCCCTACATACTTAGCTAATTATCCATACACTCTCCCTTATCCAGGAGGACAATGTTTGTTCCAAGTTTGGGGGTACACACGCACGCCTTTACACGTTGTAGTCGTTTTTTTTTTTTGTATTTTGTTAGAATAAACAATGCTGAAGCATTGCAGTGGCATGAGCTGTATGGCTGAAAATGTTGAAAAGCCAAAGTTATGTATTATGTTATAAAAGAAAAAAAGAAGAAGAAAAAAAAAAGAAAGCTATAAAAAGAGTATAATTTGTTTTATTTTTATTTTTTTTAGAGTATGTGTCTTTCCCCTTTGTTAATGTGGCACTTTAGAATAAGTCCTAAAGTAAGATAGTTGAATTATGCTCCTGGATGATAGTCACTTTAACCATATTTACCCAACCTTAACCTTAGCCTTACATTACAAGCCATGAAGTCCTTTTGATCTGTGAGTGGCATAGATCCCATTAGTGGAGAAGATGTTAGTGGTCAAGTGGGAGTAAGAATAAGTAACATTGATGATCACTGAGCTTGATGAAATAGCTTGAGTCACGTTGAAAAGTTGTGCTAGCTGATGTTGAGGCATCTTTGTTTTTGGAACTTGGGATTTCAAATTTGATTGAGGTGCTTGTTAAACCGATGAGATATGTTTTTAACAATTTCATGTTGATCATAGACTATTTTGTTAAGTCTTTCTTTTTCCAATTTTGCTGAGGACATGATGTAATGTTGCATAGGCTAAATTTGACTATCTCATGAGGGCTTAATTATGTGTTATTGTTTGTTTGAGTCTTTTTTTTGTGTCTTTGTTGCTTGGGGACAAGCAACATCTTAAGTTTTTTGGGGGGGGGGGGGTGATAACTCCCTAAAGGAGTTATTATTTTAGTATTCTATAGGTGTCTTTTATGTTCTTTTGAGTATTTCTAACCCGTTTTAGTTTGTTATTGTGTTGTATTTACCTTTGTTTGCATTCTATCTTGTATAGTTGTGTTTTGCTGTTTTTAGTTGTTTTGCAAGGAAAAAGAGTGAGATTAACTAGGTTTCAAGCCAAATGAGTGAAAGAGTAATCTGCTGACTGTTATGCTAGAGCATCTGAGTGGCATTACTGGGAGCTGAGAGACTGCACCAGGGGGGAACACTTTGCTGTCACAAAAGCAAAAGTGCTTTTATGAGTTGTTTCTAGCTTTACAAGTGTCACTTGAATTTTGGAGACAACACACAAGGGCAAAACAGGCATCACACCTTTTTTTGGATAAATTAGGGCACAACAAAAGGGGATTTCAACACCATAATTCAGGGAGAACAAGCCACATTTTAGAGAGAGGAAAAAACTTGGGGAGCTGTGCAGAGATGTAGGAAGGAGAAGAGCCGCAGCTGAGCACAGTGTTGCTGGTTTTCTTGCTTCTTTAGTTTTGTTTTTAGTTAATACAATGACTGATAGCTGGAACATGTTTAAGTTTTATTTTATTTTTAGTTTAAATATGAGCTAAGTTACTTTGCACTTGGGTTGTGGATTCTTGATTTGATCTTGAATATATGTTAATGGCTGTTTTTGCTTGAATCTAAGTTTGTTTATGATTTTGGAATGATTGTTCTCTTGAGCACAGAAGTGGATAGAGAAATATCACCCAGATCTGAATTCTATTCATCTGATTGTCTTGGGAAGCATAGGAATATGATGCATGATAGGAAGGTGTAGATCTAGTAGAGTGGAAACTTGCTAGGCATCTTGTGTGTGGTTTTAATACTCAGAGTTCATGCGAGACCTATGCTCTAGCATATAGGACAGTGAAAGATTGAAAATCTATAACTCAAGTGTGTTTCTCTTCCTTTGTTTGCACGTGTTAGTGGTCATTTGTGATTAGTTTATGATCAGAAGGGTTGTTAATCTTGTTCATTTCAGTTTGCTTTTCACTTTAGTTTATTACACTTTTAATTTGAGTATGCATTACCAACCCATTTTGCGAGCAATATTGTGTGCACGGATTGATTAAACACTCTCTAGGATTCGATATCTGGTCTCCTAGACTATATTACTTGTCGATTGCGTATACTTGCGCATAGTTCTGTAGATACCTTGCTGCAGCAACAACAACATCAACCTCCCGAGGGGCTCTTTCTCCACATTCTCTGAGCTTCACATGGCCTTCAAGAAGCAATACTCGAACTGTAGGCGTGTTGCCAAACACCCCGACGCGCTCAATAGTATACGTATCAAGAAAGGGAATCTGTGAGATCGTACGTTGATCGCTTTGACCAGGAGCTCGCCTCGATACCGAACTGTCTGCCGCTAACCGCAATTTTTGCCTTAAAAAATGGCTTGGACGTAACCTCGAAGCTCTATCGCGACCTGACCAGTCATCCTTGCTACGACATGGACTCGGTCCTCTCTTAAGCTTGGGCCAAAATTAACTGGGAAGAGGACGAGCCGAACCGTATTGCGTGCATAAACGAGCAAAGAGCTTACGAACTGGCCGATCTGCATCGAAGGGATCGACCAAGAACCGCACCATCGAGTTCATGATATGTCGATCGAAAGGACTACCAGAATGATCGTTGGTCAAGACGAGATCATCCTTATAGTCGAGCGCCACGGGTCGGTGAAGTGCCCTACAACCTCTGTATCGACCAGAATTACCTGGTCAATAATGTGCTCAAAAGTCTCGACGGTGCTGTAAAGTGGCCAGGGAAGATGAAGTCGGACCCCAAAATGCGAGACGCAAAGAAATTCTATGGTTTCCACAACAACCACGGGCATAAAACCGAAGAGTGTCAGACTCTGCCTAGAGGTTCTCGAACTCTTAAAGAACAACTTCCTCACAATGTACTAGACCAGCAAAGGCAAAAACACATGGACAAGGGGAAGGCAGGCCAACCCCACAGGAAACACAGAGCCTCAAAACAAAACCCCACAGGCCGAACGAACGATCCACACCATTATTGGGAAAGATCAGCAGCAAATCACGTTCCGCAACCAAGAGGGCTCGTCGAATCCACAACCAAGAGGTCCACCATGTCAACTCCGTACAGAGTCATGAAGCGATTGTGTTCACTTGCGATGACATGTCGGGCCTCGTCCATCCTCATCATGATGCACTCGTAGTATCACTGTTAATCTCCAACTTTCAGGTGAAAAGGTTACTCATGGACAACGGTAACTCGGCGAACATCATGTTCCTCTGAACCTTAAAGGAGATGCAGATACCAATGGGTAAGTTGGAACCCATCACTATGACACTCTACGGCTTTAACGGAGATCAACAACAAACCATGGGAGAGATCACGCTACCTATGTACTGTGGAGGGCTAAACCTGGACGTGAAGTTCCAGGTGGTAGACACCTTCTCCGCGCACAATGCAATATTGGGAAGATCGTGGATCTATGAACTCAAGGCAATCCCATCGTCGTATCATCAAGTTTTGAAATTCCCGACACCTTGGGGAGTCCAAATGATTCGTGAAGAACAGAAAGCTTTGAGGGACTGCTACTACGCCAGCTTCAGAGCGGTCTGTGCGCAGCAACATGACTCACAACCGACCTCTACGACTCGACCTATGGCCGAGGAGCTGGAGGAAGTGGCTATCAATGATACCGAACTATCAAAGACAACCTTTATCGGAGCGAAACTCTCACCAGACATTCGAAACGCGCTCACGAGCTTTCTTCGGCAGAAGAAGCACATTTTTGCCTGGTCACATCGGGACATGACAGGCATCGACCCAGCTGTCATCACGCACCGCCTACAGGTCGACCTGAATTGTTGACCTATCCAACAGAGAAGGTAGAAGTTATCCGTGGAAAAGAACCAAGCAATAAATGAGGAGGTCCAAAAGCTCCTCGATATCGGATCTGTCTGAGAGGTCAACTACCCCACCTGGCTCGCCCAATGTGGTCGTGGTGAAAAAGAAGAATGGCAAGAATCGAGTATGCATCGATTTCACTTATCTTAACAAAGCATGTCCGAAGGACCCCTACCCGCTGCCACATATTAATGCAATAGTCAACGCAACGGCCGACCATGAGCTGCTCAGTTTCATGGATGCCTTCTCCGGGTATAACCAAATACAGATGCACCCGGACGACAAGGAGAAGACCGCATTCATCACCAGCCAGGGCATTAACTGTTACAAAGTAATGTCGTTCGGATTAAAGAATGCAGGCTTGACGTATCAACGACTAGTAAACTCCATGTTTAAAGAAGAAATCGGCAAGACGATGGAGGTGTACATCGATGACATGCTCGTGAAGTCCCTAAGAACACATGATCACGTGGCCTACCTAGAGAGCGCTTTCAAAACATTGGAGCAATACAACATGAAATTAAACCCGTCCAAATGCTCGTTCGGAGTGTCTTCCGGCAAATTCCTTGGGCATACAGTAACTCAGAGGGTAATCGAAGCAGACCCCACACAGGTCGAGGCTATAAAGGGTATAGAACACCCGAAGACGCCAAAGGAGGTACAAAAGCTTACTGAGCGTCTCGCTGCCCTCAACCGCTTCATATCGTGGTACTTCGAACGGACCCACTCTTTCTTCAGCACACTTTGGAAAAGCAAATGATTTGAACGGACAGAGGAATGCGCGAAAGTGCTTGAAGAGCTAAAAGCTTACCTGGCCAGTCCACCACTGCTCTCCAAACCTATTGACGGCGAAACTCTACTGCTCTACCTATCAATATCCGATCATGCAGTCAGAGTAGTTCTGATACGAGAAATCGACGGCAAGCAGCACCTCATCCATTATGCTAGCAAATCCTTGCTAGATGCCAAAACACGGTACACCGTGCTTGAAAAACTCGCACTAGCACTCGTAAATGCCGCCCGCAAGCTGCGCCCCTACTTTGAGGCACATCCTATCGAGGTGATCACCGTGTACCCTATACGCGTCGTGCTTTCCAAGCCCGATCTGTCGGGTAGGCTACTTAAGTGGGCCATAGAAGTCGGCGGCCACGACATCCAATACGAACCGCAAACCGTTATCAAATCACAAGTGATTGTCGACTTCATAGCCGACTTTTCCACCAACCTGCAGCTCAAGGCTGAAAGTGAGGTTGCTATCATGATGAAAGCAGACATTGACACCGGTCTATGGTAACTAAAGATTGACGGTGCTAGCAACATACACGACAACGGTGCCAGGGTGTTATTGACAGATCCATATGGGGAGAACTATAAACGGGCCATCCAGCTTAACTTCCCTGCAACGAACAACGAGGCCGAATACAAAGCACTCATCCAGGGAATTCAGTTAGCCCTGGAACTCGAGCCCCCTAGGGTACGCGCGGAAAGCGACTCACAATTGATTGTCAACCAACTGAGCGGTGTCTATGCCGTGAAAGAAGAACGACTAAAGCTCTATCACTCCACAATCGAATAACTGAAAAGCAAAATGGACTAATAGGACCTCCCCCATACCCCCCGCGAGTCGAACTCCCGGGCAGACACCTGGCTAGCCTAGCTACCACCAGCACCTCTCGAAGCGGCCGACCAATCCCCGAGGTGTGGCTGACGTCACCCTCTGTCACCACTCGAGGCCAAGTCACCCCTGTTGGTCAATCCAGAAATGATTGGAGAGACCCATTGATCCAACACCTGACCAAAGACCCCCCCGAAGACAAAACTGAAGCAATCAGAATTGAAAGGATGGCTACCCAGTTCACTTTGATCCACGACAAGCTGTGCAGGCGATCCTTTGGGGGACCCCTTCTCCAATGCATTGCCTCACCGAAAACCAAACTAATACTATCAGAAATACACGAGGGTGACTGTAGCAATCATGCGGGGGCTCGGTCGTTATCCCACAAAGTAATTACGACCGGGTTCTACTGGCCAACCCTGAAAATAATGTTGTCGACCACGTCAAGCGGTGCGATAGTTGTCAGATCTTTGAAGCATCAACTCATAGAAACTTTGAACCCCTTCATTCATCAGTCACCCCATGGCCGTTCATGGTATGGGGAATGGACTGGTAGGTCCCCTCCCCAAGGGAACGGGACAGAAGGACCACATACTCATAGTGACGGACTACTTCACCAAGTGGGTGGAAGGCGAAACCCTAAGAAGGACCCGGGATTTGGAAGTCATCAAGTTCTTATGGAAACACGTATTATGTCATTTCGGGATCCCCAAGGAGATACGCACCGATAACGGGCGACAATTCGCCAGTGATAGAATGCAAGCCTTCAGCAACACCTACGGGATAAAGCTGACCTTCTCAACACCACGTTATCCCAAAGCAAACAGGCTGGCAGAATCAACAAATAAAACCATTATCACAACCCTGAAGAAAAAATTAAGCCCACACGGCTCCAGATGGGTAGAAGAACTCCCAACCGTACTATGGTCTTATCGGACTACCCCAAGAAATGCCACCGGTGCGATCTCTTTCTCCTTAGCATATGGAATCGAAGCAGTGGCACCCATAGAAATCATCGCTCATAGCCCGAGAGTATAGCACTCCGACGAGCAAACCAATGTTGAACGACTTCAAGCCAACCTAGAATTCATAGACGAGACAAGGAGCGATGCCGCAACCAAAACCTTCCAACGATGGAGCCAAGTTGAGAGGTTCTACAACAAGAAATTGAAGCTCAGGAGTTTCCAAGAGGGGGATTTGGTCCTAAGAAGAGTGTTTCAAAACACAAAAGACTCCGGTGTCGGAAAGTTATCCTCCAATTGGAAGGTCCCTACAAAATCGCCAGAATAGTAGGACATGGGGCTTATCGACTTGAAACAACAGAAGGGAGAGAAAAACAAAATAGTTGGAACGTCAAACACCTAAAGAAGTACTATCACTAGTACACAGATACGCTTACTCTACTTTATCTCTTTACATTCTTTCAATTATTGTTATCTCAACGCAACCCATCACTAACTTGAGCGTCGGAGGGGTGATGCCTAGGCATCACCCATGACCACTTTCTGCCCGCCTTGCAGCCAAGTATGGAGGTCAACACCGAGGCCTAATAGTACTCGACATCGACCCGCGAGACACTTCGACACCGATCACTCCCAGAAAAAGGACATGCAAATTATACAGGCACAACGCAACATCGAATTCAAGGCATGCAAGCCATAAGGCAAACATACAAATCAACGAATGCACGATAAATCAGAAGTAAAAACGTCGAATCACACAAATTACTCAGACTGAAAGAAGGAGCGTCATTCATTCAAAAAATACGATTGCAGGAAGATAAAAGACAGGAGTACAGGAAATAAAAGAGTTTGAAACAAGATCTATACAACAGCTGTTCAACAAACAAAGTAGCCTAAGCGGCCACATCATCACCGCCCCCCGCTCCGGCCTCCTCGGCATCATCCTTCAAAAACCTTTCGGCTTCCTTTTCCTCAGGGGTCTTCTCGGCCTCGGTTTCCTTTACCGGCTTAGATTCGAACTCTTTTGGCTCAACATCGATACCCTCAATAACAACGGGTGGAGAAGTCGGTGGGCGTGTGATGTTCTCGAGGTTAAAGTCGGGGCAACACTGACCAACCATAACAACTATGGTGTTGGTTATCATAGCAACTAAGATATCGAACGTCGGCTTAAAAGAGGGGCTGGCCACGACAAACTGCATGTCGACCCCTTCTCCGGATCTTAGAGCCTCGACCTGTGCATCATGTTTTTGTTGCTCCTTGAGCCGTTCCTCTTGACTCTTATGGAACCGATCCCGGAAGGATGTCAGCTCGAGCTCCTTCTTCTACTGAGCAGCGTCGAACCTCAATGCAACAACCTTGAGCTCCTCGTCGAGGAGCTTGCATCGCCAAGATACCTCGGACCTTTCCTTCTTAAGCCCCTCGTACTTGGAGCGCCATGCATCGGATTCAAGCCGGGCATCCTTGAGCTCGCCATAAACTGCAACCATCTTATCAGCGAGCTCGTTTCTCTTCTCACGCTCGGCTAAGAGCTCCTTCCTCGATTGACTGACCCCCCGAATTGAGGGATTTGATCAATTTTTCTGTGTAGATGGTGAACTTTCGGGTGGTCTGCGAAGCAATGCAGAAAATAGTGAATCAAATGCAAAACTCGAAATCGAAGCACAAACTTAACATACAAACTACCTGTTGGAGATCCTTCTCCATCTCGAAAGACTCTCGGGCGTACGCACTATCGAAATTGGTAGCTTTCATCTCACCGTCGAGAACTTTCTTCACCTGGAGAGCATAGGTGACAGTCGAGGAGGAGATGTCCGCCGAGCCCGAGCTGGCCAGGACCACGTTGAGCATCCTAGGATTCTCGATCGATCTTTAGAATCAGAACTTGCTTCCTGCCCTTTCCTCCTCCTCTCATCCCTTCCCCCTTTTTTCGGTGGCGAAGGCTGACGGGACAGCAGAACTAGGGGAGTCGGTGGTAGACCCGAAGAGGTGCCACCCGTCAGTCTGTCTATCGGGTCCGTACTACCCGAGCCAGCAGGAAGCGGCCCGATGGAGGCCCTCGGGGCTACAGTTACTTGCTTCTTCGACGGCGGCTGCTCCTTGGTCGGTGTCGAGGAGCTCTCCTCCCTCACGCGCTTCTGCGCGTTCATGGCTACTAGCAAGTCGGCAGGAGTCAAACCGGCTATATCCTCTGGGAGTGGTTCTTTCTTTCATTTCGCTTTTATCCAAAACTCTGCACCCACGCTCCTCTTACCTCTAACCGAGGTGAATCCACGGTTCTTCCTAGAGTACACAACCTCAATGCGGTGATTCTCCTCAGTGGTGAGAACCGTTTGCTTATACCCTGCAAAATACACAAGGAATATTGTCAGTAACCGTAGAGTCAAAACACCGAGCACCATACTTGGACAGAATTTTGCACTTATGGGTACGCCACCCTCGGACAAGAACTCTGGTTCGATGTGACTCATTGAAACCCATATCCACTGCTTCTTCCATTGAGGAGTATTCTGTGCACACTTTGTAATCATCGGTTCCGATAGAGAATCCCTCTTCGATTAAAAGTAGTACCCGACTTCATATTGAGCAAGACGATATAAATAGTGCCATTACCGGAGGGTTGGGTAACTGAGCCCGACATCATAAAACATGAGAAGTGTCCCCAGCATGTGGCACCAGCTGATTGGTGCAAGTTGGAAAGGGGCCAGACCGTAGGACAAAAACACGGCTAAAAAAAAAGCGTGCGGCACAAAAGCGATCCCATACTCTCTAACGGGTAAAAAGAACGTCACTTCATCGATACATGGCGGGTGGCAGCATCGCTCCTCGAGAGTAGGAAGCGTGTACTTTATTTTGTGACACGCGACACCTTTCGAGCTCCTCTTCACATTCTCTTCGGTGGCGAGGGACACCGTCTGCCAAACCAGGTTATCCAGATTGATCTGATCCTTCTTGATGAAAGACATATCTCTGACCATCGGCACGAACGAGTCCTCGCTATCTTCACTCGCGATATTACCCGACCCTTCACAGTCGGACATCTCCTCAGGATCGAGGTCTATGACAAGCAGCTCGCGCTCGAACCGTCCGCCCTCGGAACCTGAGGAGATCACTTCCTGGGTAGGCAAATTCCTAACCCCGACCTCGATCAAACCCAAGGAGGAGGAAGGCTCCACATATATCTCAACCGAGGACGCCATCACTTAAACAAAACTAATACAACGCAATTCACAAAACACGAAAGATTGGCAAACACAAAAGAGGTCTCTCGCAAATCAAAAGAAAAACCAAAAGAAATCACGCACGCAAGGAAACAAGAGGGAAAAGACCTCGGGAATTGAACAAGCAAAGAAAATTCCAAGGAAAAAATCAGCAAACCCTACGACCTTGATCGACCCATCCATGCAGCCTAAACCAAGACTCTAACTACGACTACGCTACCACGATCTCAAAAATATGTGCAGTACGACGTCAAACTCCGACTATGGCATCACACATTCCCCAAAGTCATCCTAGAATGCACCTAAATGTCTTACATGATCGACAAGGGCAAAAATCCAATATTCAACCACAAGGCCGGAGACTACACAACCCAAAGCCATAACAACAGTAATACCCCAGAAGGCGTGAACACTCCCGCAGACATGGTATTATACACGTAAAATCGAAGCAACAAGCAAGGCATTCAAAGAAGTTAAACCAACACACAGAAACGGTGGACAAATGATCAGTATTAACTAATACTCAACAATCATAAGGGGCAGCTAGGCATAGCAAGATCAGAAACGCTTCGGAATTCAAAATAAATCAAATCACAAATCAAGATCGAGCATCACTACACTAACTCCCTACTGGCAACCGCGCATAAATTAATGTCGCGCACGACTAAGAAGGAGGAAGGAAGTTAGACTACAAAATCTAAGTCCTTAGCTACACAAAATCCAACCCTATACCCCTAACATGCACACAAACACGGAAGGGATTCCAAATTCGAAAATGGAAGAAAGAAGATGATCGGGACGAGAGATGCATACCTGAAGAAGAAAAGCAACAATGGAATAACGAACGACGGTGGAGTAATCGGCGGAACAGCGGCTGTCGTCGGAATAACCATCATTAGAGCGGCGAATGTTCGAGATTAAAGCGAGAGAAAGAAGCGGTTATGAGCTTGGAATTGCAAAAGTGGAAGAATGAGAAGCCGATCACATATTTAAACAAAGAAACCGTTCAGATCTCCAGAATCGCCCCCGGGGTTCGGCCTAATTACGGCCATGCCATCGAATGGGTGGCAAAATCAAAACTGCAAAGGCATGGGGTTGACACCGAGCACGATCGGGGCTCGCACCCTACCCACTCCGTTCTTCGGGATCGACCCGATTCCCAAGCATTAATTCCTGACTCGTGGGAAGAACTCTGACGTGATCGACACCGTCAAAATGGGAAACGTGGAGCTTTCCCCGAAAACCCACGAGTGCCTTACGATCCGCCAAAACTCTTCCTGCTAGCGCTCCCCGGAGTCTAAACAGAGTGCCCGCATGAGAGTACCGCTCCATGCAAGAGAACATTCTCCGGAATGATTCTGACCCGCGTGAACTCTAAACTCACGCACTGGCCCAAGGGGCGGCACCCCGATGCCACCTGATAACGCTGTAAAATACGGCAGCAAATAAATTTATAGACCCAAAGGAATGTCGAACCCACAGGGATAGTGCAACGAAGTCATCTCATGTACTGGACACAGTTTATCAATTCTTTGTTTGAGTTAATCCAAATTTGAATAAGGTTTTTGTTTACAAAACAGAAAAATAACTTGAGAATAAAATTCAATAATAAAAAGCACAGATTCTAGGGAAATCAACTAATCCAATCCAACATGCATAAACAATCAATCCAAACCCAAAATAATTATTAAGGTGGGAAATCTGTTAAATTGGAATTAATTCCTTTGTTGGGAAATTAAAACCTAGATTACTAGAAAGTGAATTTCACCTCTCGGTCTCAAGAACACAAACTAGTCAATCCCAATAAAGATACAGATTTGAAAACCCAACAACTAATTCTTCCTTTTGAGACAGAAAACAGTTGTATCAAAATTCTATTTTCCTATTATTAATTATCTCCACTCGGTCTTAAATTAATAACTATAAACCTAATCCAATTTTCATCTCTCGATCCTTCAATTGAAAATAGATTTTAAAATCAAAATCATAGAATTTGAACCAATTAATTAGGGTTTTGATTTAATTGAATTAACGCATGCTAAAGAGGATGGAGAAACCCTAGAACCTGTTAAGGGTTCTAGCCTAACATAATTGAAATAAACATTGTAATAAATATAAATAAGCTTACTTGAATCATTAAAGAAATAGGAACCTTGAATGTCTTAAAAAACTCCAAAGCTCAATTATTCTAAGTGTAATAAGGCATAAAAGAAGTACAATTTTCGTGCAGTTGAGTTTTTATTTATAGAGGGGGAAGAAGACCTAATTTGAGTATTGGGTAAAAATAGCAAAAACTGCAAAAATAGGCCAAAAATAGCTTTTTCGGGCCTCCGTGTTGATCGACATAAATCCTGTCGGTCGACAGGAATGCAGATCACAAGTTTCCAGAGTTTTGACCTCTATTTCGGTCGACACAAATTTTGTCTCTCGACACAAATCCTGTCGGTCGACACAAATCCTGTCTCTCGACACAAAAACATCTATCTGCGCAGTCTCACGATTTTGGCCATAACTTTTTCTCCCGAACTCCGATTGACCCGATTCCAGTTGCGTTGGAAAGATAATTCAAAGATATTTCCATCCATGTGCTCCATTAGCTCATATTCCATATGTGGAAGAAGTCGTGACTGTTCCTTTGAACATCATCTGCTTTCGGTATGGATTTCCCATGAATTTGGCCTAAAACCTACAAAAATCACCCATCAAAGGCTTAACACCCTTTAAAGTAGACTCATGCACAGAAATAAGTAAAAACATAACATAAAGCACTTGAAACAATGGATAAAAATATAGATAAGTGAGTATAAATATGAGCTTATCAAACCCCCCAAACTTGAATATTAGATTGTCCTCTATCGAAGAAAAGAAGAAAGAAATCTCAAGCAGTTGAAAGTGTAATGCCTCACAAGATTCATCACAATCAAGGTTCATCAATCCACATCACACAAGCAATTGAAAGAGATAAGATATTCATCAACTTTGGAAGACTCACGGGAAAGTGTATCGCTCATCACACAAGTGTTTGGGTTTCAAATGTAAGCACTCACAACATGTATGAAGAAATTTCTACCATAGGCTTGCAAGAGTTCTAAAATCTCCACTGCTTATTTGTGCACACAATTCAAGAATCAAAAAGGACTTTGAAAGGGTTGTAATGAAGGCTTTTTGTGACAAGGTAGGGAAATATGGCCAAGTGACTAAAAAGAAAACATTGAGTTCGCGACTCTCAATATGTCAGAATCACCATCTATCAATATCTACCCCATCTCCTTAAATATCACAATTCAAACCATAAATAGCTCTCTTTTTTTTTTTCTAGCCCTTTTATGCTCTTAAAATTTTGTTTAAACATTTGAGCTTATAAGGACATTTTTCTAGAGCTATCTTTCTATGCACACCAATTATATAGTTTTCTTATCCACTTTCAAATATTCCACCCTTATTCTTCCCACAGTTTCATAGACAAGACAAAAACCTCCATACTATCATAGAAATCTCATAGTCAAGACAAAAAAATGAAGTAAGGCTCAAAGGGGCTAACTAAGGATAAAATATTACAAGGGACAATGTTTGGGATAAATTGGCTAACAGATGGCCTAAGATCTTTTCCATCATTGTGCACACTATGCAGTCTCAAAACAGAACAAAAGCAAGTTCTAGAGAAACGAAAACATACATGCGAAAATCTCTCATGAACAAATAAAGGCTCAAAAACTCACTTGGGTTCAACAAATTATTCCTTAGTCAACTTCAATCCACTCAAATATCATGCAAGTGTAAGTTTCAATTAGACCATATCATGCGGTATTCTACATTCATGGGCAAATCAACCACAATCGAAATCAACTCAACTAATCAAAGATCGATTCCAAATATTGCATATAATGCTAGAGGGTTCAATTACTTAAAGATTTTCCTCACATACTATCTATATTTTTTTTATTAGCAAAAATTAAACACACCAAATCAAATAAAGCAAGTAAAAAGTAAATAAAACAGGAAAGCGAATAAAGATAAAGGATAAAAGTTCAACTTCTTGTCCACATTCCCCCAAACTTATTTCGAACTCAAAGTAAGAAAAAGTTTGAAAATCAGACAAAAAGAAGAACGGTACCTGATTGTCGATCTCAGACATCGACTTTTTATCCACCGGAGGCTGCGAAACATGAAAGACAGAGTTTGGTGGTTGCTGGCACTCTGTGTCGATCGAGAGGGGCTCTGTCGATCAACACAGAGCCTTCTTGTCGACCCAAGGGCTGGCTCAAAGTGCTCTGTCGAATCGCCTCTGTGTCGATCGACACCCTGTGTGTCGATCGAAACAGAGCTCCAAAATTTTGTTTTTTTGTTTTGGTTTTTTTCCAAAATAAACAACACACGAAAATTAGAGAAACAACTGAAATAAAATAAGAAATCAATGGGTTACCTCCCATGCAGTGCCTTAGTTATTGTCGTGGCTCGACGATAGGGATCCTTCACCAAGGGGGTCGGGTCCAGACTCGCCGCCCCCTTGCATCGATCATGTAGACCATCCGATGACGAATAACAGTGGTGAGCTCGAAAGAGGATGGTGTAATTGGCAATTTTTCCATCCCGTTTTTGCGCTCCCATTCGATCTCGGCGGCTTCTTCATCTTCCTCAGTGGTGGTGGAGATGTTATTGCAATCAGCTTCCTTTTGGCTTTGATCAATCACAAAGGTGATTGTCTCATCGTTTCCTCGAAGTGTAATCTCTCCACCTCGGCAGTCTATCAGTGCCCCACTTGTCTTCAGAAACTCTCTTCCAAGGATCATCGGCATTCCATGCTGTTCCTTTATATCCAAAACAACAAAATCAACAGGAAAAATTAAATGCCCAACACGAATTAAAACATCTTCCACAACTCTCCTTGGTCGAGAAATTGAGCGATTAGCCATCTGAAGAGTGATTGAGGTTGGCCTCATCTCGCCTATCTGCAGCTTTTGGAAGACTGAATATGGCATCAAGTTGATACTTGCACCTGTGTCGCAAAGGACATCCCTAAACTCCTTCCCCCCAACCTCGATCGGAATAGAGAAACATCCCGGATCAGACCTCTTGGTTGGAACCTGTTTCTGCAAAAGAAGACTACATTGTTCATGAATTGAAATAGTTTGATCTTCGATTACCGGCTTTTTCTCGCTCATCAACTTCCTAAAGAACTTCATATAGCCGGGAATCTCGCGGAGAGCCTCGATCAAGGGAATGTTGATGTTGACCTTCTTGAGATTCTCCACGAATCGAGCAAACTTGGAGTCTTCCTTCTTCTTTGCAAATCTCTAGGGAAAGGGCATTGGAGGTGGTCTGGCAGCTTTGGAACTGGAGGAATTGTGTTGAGGAGGTGGTTGTGTCGGCTGAGAAGAATTTGTGTCTGCCTGTCCTTGATTTCGATCGACAAAGGGTGTGTTGATCGACACACCCATTGCAGTCCTGTCGATCGAGTCTTCGTCCATGTCGATCTCCTCCTCTTGTTCTCTGTTTCGATCGACAGGCCTGTCGATCGAAACAGAGGACGAATCTGCGGCCTCCTTCTCCTTCTCTCCCTCAAACTTGCTTTGGGGCATATTCGGACCTTTGTAGCTCTTTCCATACCTCAAGGCAATGGCATTGACCTGTTTGGCCTTCTCAGGATTGACTTCTGTGGTGCTGGGGAGCTGGCCTGGCTTGTGTTGATTGCTCATAGCAGTGGAAATCTGATTGAACTTTGCATCGAGCATCTGAAGGTGCTTCGTCATATGCTGCATGTGAGTGGACATGTTCTTCACCTCAGTTTCCACCTTGCCAAACCTATTGTCGGAGCTTTTGATGAACTTTTCAAGTGTCTCCTCCAGCACAGACTTCTTCTTCTCCACAATCTCTCCCCCGGCTCCAACACTGAACCCCAGTGGAGGATTTTTAGCTGCATAAGGGTTAGAATAAGAAAAACCAGGATGGTTCTTAGCACTGTAAGTGTACCCTTGATTGTTGGCTCGGTAGTTGTTGTTGTTGTAACCTCCATTGGCGCAGTTCACTTCAGCGGTATTGGAGGTGTTCGAACTGCTTCCTTGGTAGATGTAGTCGGCCTCAATGGGAACAATGACCATGTTGGGATCTGAAATAGCTGCTACCAAAGCTCTACCGGCCTCCCACTGTTTGAACTCCTCTCTAAGCTTCTTCACTTCGGCCACCACATCAATTTCGGGAGTAGTGGTCACTGTCTTGACTGCTTTCTGCCTTTCAGTAGGCCATTGATGACTGTTGAGGGCCATGTCTGCAAGAAGTTGCATCCCCTCTTCTCCACTTTTCTTCATGAGAAGTCCTCCAGCTGAAGCATCAACCAATTCTTTTAAGTGAGGGGTTAATCCATCATAAAAATGACATACCTGCATCTCAAGATCAATCCCATGGCCGGGGCACATCCTCAACGACTCTTTGTATCTCTTCCAAGCTTCATAGAGGGCCTCATCGTACTTCTGGCTGAAGTGAGTGATGTCATACTTCCTCTTCATGATGACACTGGGCGGGAAGAAGTTGGTGAGGAACTCTGCTCGGAGTTGTGCCCATGTGGCAATTCTGCTCTTGTCTAAACCAGCAAACCAAGACCGGGCCTCATCCCTGAGAGAAAAAGAAAACAAACGCATCCGGATGGTGTCTTGGAGCACTCCGTTCTGCTTGATTGTGTCACACACCTCAATGAACTG
Source organism: Plectranthus barbatus (assembly GCA_026898455.1). Lineage (NCBI taxonomy): Eukaryota > Viridiplantae > Streptophyta > Magnoliopsida > Lamiales > Lamiaceae > Plectranthus > Plectranthus barbatus. The sequence goes on from JAPKLW010001303.1 coordinate 143,289, forward strand.
ACTGTGGTGGCTGTACGGGTCCTCAATGGCCTTCCCTGCATATTGGTTCTGCTGGACCATCTGAATCAGGCTTGTCTTCAGCTCAAAGTTGTTGGCATCAATGCCAACCTGGAATCCCGGCTCCTCTCTCTGTGGTAGGAAGCGATCAAGAATGGATCTTTGAGGCACCACAATTCGTCTTTCAGGGTTTCCTTCATTGGCCAGGGCTGCCAGTCTGGCAGCCTGCTCTGCTTGAACTGCTTGTGCTACTTGAAGTTGCTCCCTGAGTTGTCGGACCTCATTCATAAACTGTCTTTGCTCCTCAGGAGTCATGTTTTGGAGTGGTGCTTCTGGTGGTTGCTCCATCTCAGGCTCTCTTTCCTTGTTCTTTCCTCTGCTTTTGTTTCTCCTACAGGTAACTTCAATTTCTGAATCGAAGGCTTCAAGATTCTTCCCCCGAGCTCTTGTGTTCATGCACATGAAGAGAAACATAAAACTAGGAATCAGTCTCTGTGTCGACCGACAGGGTGACTGTCGATCGACACGAATGCTGCTTCTGTGTCGAACGACAGAGGCTCTGTCGATCGAAACAGAAGCGAAAATCTCTCACACATACACGCAAACAAAAATTAAAAAACTCAATCCAAAAAATATCAAAACAATCCAATAACAAGATAAAATCTGACTATCCCCGGCAACGGCGCTAATTTGATAACACTGTAGAATTACAACAGCAAATAAATTTATAGAACCAAAGGAATGTCGAACCCACAGGAATAGTGCAACGAAGTCATCTCATGTACTGGACACAATTTATCAATTCTTTGTTTGAGTTAATCCAAATTTGAATAAGGTTTTTGTTTACAAAACAGAAAAATAACTTGAGAATAAAATTCAATAATAAAAAACACAGATTCTAGGGAAATCAACTAATGCAATCCAACATGCATAAACAATCAATCCAAACCCAAAATAATTATTAAGGTGGGAAATCTGTTAAATTGGAATTAATTCATGGGCAATTAAAACCTAGATTACTAGAAAGTGAATTTCACCTCTCGGTCTCAAGAACACAAACTAGTCAATCCCAATAAAGATACAGATTTGAAAATCCTACAACTAATTCTTCCTTTTGAGACAGAAAACAGTTGTATCAAAA
>JAPKLW010001303.1:144526-212594 GCA_026898455.1 Plectranthus barbatus
ATAGAATTTGAACCAATTAATTAGGGTTTAGATTTAATTGAATTAACGCATGCTAAAGAGGATGGAGAAACCCTAGAACCTGTTAAGGGTTCTAGCCTAACATAATTGAAATAAACATTGCAATAAATATAAATAAGCTTACTTGAATCATTAAAGAAATAGGAACCTCAAATGTCTTGAAAAACTCAAAAGCTCAATTATTCTAAGTGTAATAAGGCATAAAAGAAGTACAATTTTCGTGCAGTTGAGTTCTTATTTATAGAGGGGGAAGAAGACCTAATTTGAGTATTGGGTAAAAATAGCAAAAACTGCAAAAACAGGCCAAAAACCTACAAAAATCACCCATCAAAGGCATAACACCCTCTAAAGTAGACTCATGCACAGAAATAAGTAAAAATATAACATAAAGCACTTGAAACAATGGAGAAAAATATAGATAAGTGAGTATAAGTATGAGTTTATCACCACCCAATATAGCCATGCGCTTGCATTGCTAAGGAATCTTCGTATCGGCCTGGAGTAGTATCCCAACTACTCCTTATCAGAGCTGCTCTTTCTGGAAGTGGCTCCTGGGCCCGAAGATAGTCTCTTGGACACCTCGAAACTCCGCACTCTATAAAGCTTTCTGATCGAAGGTTTTGATTCTAGTGCCTATTCGCAATAGACCCTGAAATCAAAAGGGGCTATTGTTGGGGCCAGGCCCGATAAGCATATCAGCCCAAGTGGCGGTCATTCTAAAGCAGCAGGCCCACCTGGAGTGATGGAAGGACGAAAAATGCCTAAGTCTGAAGATCGCCACTGACTCGCCTAACGCCTCGGTATCGACCCTCTGAGAGGTTCGGTGTTGAGCAGCCGAACAAAGAAACCCTAGAAACCCGGTGGCGCATGACCGTTAGAGACCCTAACCGATCTCGAATATCCCGGAGCCGCCCTTGATTTTTCGGCAAGCAGTAACCGTCTGATTCTAAGGTTAGGGTAGGCGACTCCTCGCCCATTTTGCTTATAAATAGAGGTGTAGAGTCCATATTTTGTATAAAAATTACGTTGTAACTCTGCCGAAATCTCTACGTGATTGAATCTTGCGCATTTCATTCCCTAAAGATCGTATTCTTTCGTGATAATTCATTTCCATTCGCATATTTATTGTCCTTGTCTGTTATTATTTAACGAAGTTCCAAGAGCTCCATTTATTTATAATTCGAACCTCAACACTATCTATCATATAGAAATGAAAAAATTTAGCTAAACAAAGTATAAATGCGAAACAATTAAGCACATTCATAGTAGAACAATTGAACAAATAATTTTACAAAGTAACTGTGTGATTTCTCGTGTGTATATAATTTATGTTAAACTTAGATCGAACCTCCCCTTTTATAGATATAAGGGGAGCCTATTACATATGGCTTGAAGTCTGACATCCATGGCTTCAATGTTATAATTAATCCATGTAAATTATGATCATTATGACTGTTCATGTTGATGACTCGCTTATCTTCATCCACCCTTTTCAGGATCGAGTAGAGCTTTTAGGGCATGTCAACATGCATCCAATTTCCTCGGAGTTATGGTTTCGTCAGCTATTGTGCCTTATGTTGATTGGGTCTTTAAAGCTTCTCGGACTTCAAGACGAGTAGCAGTGAGCTTGGTTTTGATATGAATCTGGCCCAAATGACTTTGGGCCCAACAACCGTTCATTCAACATCCGAGGTATAAACTGTGGTAAGGCATCGAAGTTGAATACAATTTGAAAGTGTTAAGTTAGTTCCGAATGAATTTGTTCCTGAAGTGTGAAGTTTTAAATTCCTCGAAAAGGATTATCAAATCTAAGGTTAGAGACTTAGAAAACTAACACCGATGCGAGTCAAATGACCTATAATTCAACTATAAAAGATCGAGGATCCATGAAGATACCTTGGCATTGGATTTTCAAGTACGAGATAATTGAACTGAATGCTCAATGTAGTGCTTTTGTATATTTCCAGGTGCCGAAGAATTGGTCTGAATGCTCAATGCATTACTTTTGTATATATATTTCTCAATCACGAGAATTTGAATTTGAGAAATTTAATGTGTTATGAACATCTATTTAAAATATAGATCGATCATACGTCAATTAATTTTCAATCCTATTGGAAATTACTAAAATCCTTAGTTGTTACAATAATTAATTTCTTAGACACGATCATGCAAATAATTCATATACATAAACTTTTAAAACTCTTAAATTGACAACAAAATGGACCAAAACCATAACAGTACTTAATTTTATAAAATTAATACTCATAAATGAGTTAAAGGAAAAAGGGAGATGAAACTACTCCCTCCGTTCCGATTATATAGTCCAGTTTGATCTTGCACGTTTGTCAAAAATTATTTAATATTTAAACAAACCTCCAACATTACCCTTATTTAAAACATTAATTAACCTTTCATTTTCATAATATTATATTTAATATACTCATTTTTTAAAATTATTCAGGGATGTAATGATAAATGATCATATATAAACAATACCAAATATAAAAACTAGACTATATAATTGAAACACCATAAAATAGTAACTCGAACTATATAATTGAAACGGAGGGAGTAATAAAGTTTTGGGAGAGAGAGTAGTAATTTGTGTAGAGCTAGGCTAGGTAGGTTAATGACAGGAACACCCTTGCTGAGATTAACAATTTATTTTAGGATGCCATAAAATAATGTTTGGTTGGTTGTGCAGTGGAATGGTGAGACGGCGTTTGCCCGTAATTAGCACGACAAGCCCACTTCCCCATAAAAGCCGAACAACCCTTCCACTTAACGCCGTCACTTGCTTCCCCCCTCCCCTAACGCCGTTATTACCTCTGTCCCCTCCCCCACCGCCTATTCCCGGTCACCCAACAAGGCCCTGTTCGCTTCTTTATTTATTGCTCCCTCCCTAGTACCACGAATTGTCCCGATTTTACCGAGTATAATAATTAAGAATTAATATTTTATTATTAATTGTAGAAAAATTTGATATTTTAAAAAATAGATTAATAAAGTGAGATAACCAAAAGTAAAAAGCGAAACAATTCGAACAAAGACAGAGGGAGCATTACTTATTAGTTACTTCATTCGTCCCATTTCAATTGTCATTTTTTCCTATTTCGCCGTCTCATTTAATTGTCTCTTAACTTAAAATGGAAAATTAATACATATTAATTAATAAAATATTAATTTTCTCCATCTCTACTCACATTGATTATTGTGTCAAATCTCAAGGGACAAATAAATCGGGACCGAGGTAGTATTACTTATTCCACCTCGTTCTCGACTTTATTCCCTTTTACTTATTATATTGATTAATTTATTATTACTTTAACTCAAATTAAAATTTGAGTTTATTCCCTCTACTATATTTTCTCCATTTATATGTAAAACCAACTTTCTCACTTTATTTGAAAATAATTGAAAGTTTAATAAAAGATATTTATTTTATTAATATTCGCCATCATGAAATAAACTAGTGGTTTTGACATGTATACATCGAAAATATTAGAGAAGAAGAAACATAGATGCATAATGTAGATTAATTAATACAAAAATTTATATTCGATAGTAATCTCGAGTAATTTCATTTAATACATTGATAAGATTATTTACTACAAAGTAGAGTAACTTTTTTTTTTTGGAGTTTCCACATTTATTATTATATGAATACACATCTCATGGCAATATATTTTTACAACCATTAATTATGAAAAATCCGATATAAAGAGTTTCAACATAAATTCACGCTTACTTGAGTTGAGCTAGTAAAGGAAGAAAAAAGAAATGAAAAAAAGAGGGGTTTCCCAAACTCGGCACAAGGGATTGACCGGTTGTAAGTGTAGCCAGTTTCTCCTCCACTGCCCATCTCTCATTTCTTCTACTTATCTCAAGTCTCTCGCTCCACTTTCTCTCTCATCACCACCTATTACCTCCTCGTGTTCCAAGATATATTCTCCAACACACACCAAAAATCGGTTGAAATAAAATTTAGCAGGATTTTCCCCCGATTTCTCCTGCATATTATCGCCCAATTTATCCGCACGCGCGCCTACTTGTCGGAACTCCAAGCTGTGCGGCTCATATTTTCGTTTTGCAGCGAGGAAATGATAGATCTGAGTTGAAATTGGCGTCTGAAGAAATGGCCGCTCCTGAGACATCGATCAAGGGCTTTATTGAGTCCAACAGTCCTAGTTCCGGCGCCGATAAAGCAAACTCGGCTGGCGGCGGAAGAGGTTTTATTTTTTTTAAAAAAGTTTAATAAAAAATTAAATTATTACTTTTTGTTTGTATTAGTTAGTAATTGTTTTCGTTTATCACATAATAAATTTTTTTGTTATTTTCTTTTTATTGTTGCAGTGAATGACGAGACAGCGTTGTACACGGAGCTATGGAAGGCATGCGCCGGCCCGTTGGTGACTGTGCCTCGTGAAAACGAGCTCGTTTACTATTTTCCTCAGGGTCACATAGAACAGGTTTTCTAAATTTTTAATTTATATTTTCATTGAGTTTTTTTTTTTTTGGAAACGAGTGAAGGGTTTGGATTGATCTAAATTGTTAATGGGTTCTCTAATTTGTGCCTTTTGTAGTACGGATGAGTGATACTTTAGTTTCATAATTGTTTGCATTAAGGAGGTAACTTTTGTGGTGAATAGGTGGAGGCTTCTACTAATCAACGTGCGGACCAGCAGATGCCCGTCTATAATCTTCCTCCTAAGATACTTTGCCGAGTGGTTAATGTCAGCTTAAAGGTATTTTTGCAAATCTTTTCTGATAATTTTAAGAGCTGATCGGTTTTATATGCAAGCACTTCCTTAAATTTTATAGTTTTTTTTTTCCGTTGTTTTAACTTAAGACACTTCATTTCATATGCGATAGGCTGAGCCTGACACGGATGAGGTGTTTGCCCAAGTTACTTTATTGCCCGTCCCTGATGTAAGCTAAATTCTGGCTACTGTATTTGTCCTTTTTGTCTGGTTTTTTCTTATACCTTACTCTAAGGAGGTTTACTTTGGCAGCAAGATGAGAATGCTGTAAAAAAGGAGCCTCCTCCAGCACCACCACAACGTTTCCACGTCCATTCTTTTTGCAAGACTCTTACTGCATCAGATACTAGCACCCATGGGGGCTTCTCAGTGCTCAGACGGCATGCGGATGAATGTTTGCCACCTCTGGTTAGGATGGGCTCGGTTAACTTGTAAAGTTCACCCTTGGCTTGTTTTTCTGGCGTTGCTGATTGTGTAGTTGGTTTTTGGTCGCGTCTGACAGGACATGTCGCAGCAACCACCAACCCAGGAATTAGTGGCTAAAGATTTGCATGGAAATGAGTGGCGGTTCAGGCATATTTTTCGTGGTAAATTCTTAATGGATCTCGGCTCTTGCTGATTTCATTTTTTTATGATTTGGAAATATGTCATTTGATCTTATTTGATTAAATTAGAAGGAACAGGAAAATACTGGGTCATCTGCCATCGATTCTATTTTTTATTGGTTGGAAAACTTGTTAATTAACCGATTTGACTATCTTGTTCTGGTTCATGCCTTTCTTCCCATGCTTTTTAAAATGATCCTGAAGATTGCTATCTTTCTTAGTAGGATAACTTTTTTATGTATACATGCTGGCTCACTGTTCTGGTTGGATGGTAAGTTCTTAAATTTGGTCAATTGTTGATTTCCAGGCCAACCACGGCGCCACCTCCTCCAAAGTGGTTGGAGTGTCTTTGTTAGCTCAAAGAGACTAGTTGCTGGGGATGCCTTCATATTTTTGAGGTTTGATGACATGCTTTACGTGCCTCTAGCATTATAGTTATACACAATAATTTTTTCTGAATGAGTTCTGTACACTTCCAGAGGAGAAAATGGGGAGCTGCGTGTTGGAGTCAGGCGTGCTATGAGACAACAGGGAAATACTCCGTCATCAGTCATATCTAGCCATAGCATGCATCTTGGTGTTCTGGCGACAGCTTGGCATGCCATTCAGACTAAGACCATGTTCATTGTATATTATAAGCCTAGGTAAGTGACATACTCTACGTCCCTCTATCATCTCTTGCCCCTGAGTCTGATCTCTAGATTTCAAAGACTATAAGATTATAATTAGCTCAAACTACATTTGATTGGCCAGCACAGTCTACGATTTTTTTTTAAACTTTATTTTCAATAATATTGTTTGTGTTATAGGATCTAAATAAAATTGAAATGTATATTTAAAAGTTGCCAAAGTTGTTTCGATGTAAAATATGAACTCATTTTTATGTCAATAATGATTTTTTTTATATATAAATTTTATTAAAAAGTAGAAGTGCAGGCTTTAACCTTTTTCGTATGTGTTACAGGACTAGCCCTGCTGAATTCATTGTCCCCTATGATCAGTACACAGAATCTGTCAAAAACAATTATTCTATAGGAATGAGATTTAAAATGAGATTTGAAGGTGAAGAAGCTCCGGAGCAGAGGTACACTAATGAAGAATGTTCTGTTTATTCTTAATGAATTATATCAATATTTACTTATGAAAATTTATATTTTAATTACATTAGGTTTACTGGAACTATTGTTGGTATCGAAGACGCTGACCCGAAAAGGTGGCCAGAATCAAAATGGAGGAGCCTGAAGGTAGCATCTATCTGTAGTACTTACTGAAACATGCACCCAAACTGTTGAATCATTATTTCAACATTGTGTTCTAAATTTATTGCAATTATTTTTGAAAGGTCCGTTGGGATGAAACTTCGGCAATTCCTCGACCTGAGAGAGTCTCACCCTGGAAAATAGAACCTGCTCTTTCTCCTCCTGGGCTAAATCCTCTTCCTGTTCCTAGACAAAAAAGGCCTCGATCAACTGCCCTGTCTTCATCTCCTGACTCTTCTGTCCTTACTAGGGAAGGTTGTTAATATTTTCTCTTGTTTCAGTTTTGTTTCCAATTACTTTTATTTTTATCCAGTTAATAACCCGTTTAAGTAATCATTCATGATGTACTGTAGGTTCATCTAAGATGACAACAGACCCTTCAACTGTCAATGGGTTTCCAAGGGTCTTGCAAGGTCAAGAATTATCGACCTTGAGAACAACTTTTGCTGAAAGCTATGAGTCAGAGTCTACTGAGAAACCATTACTGTGGAATCCTTCACTAGATGAGGAGAAAACAAAAAGATATATGCAAGAGAAGTGGGTTGGGAGGCCTGAAACTTCATTCACGAATCTCTTATCAGGTTTTGGTTCACAACTAAATGTATCTCGAGATTTCTGTATCCCTCCAGGTGATCAAGCCATTTCAAAGAGACTAGCTCTAGAGCATGACCCAAAGTTCAGCAAGATTGGGAATACCTGGTCTGCAATGTCTTCTGGTCTTTCACTTAGTCTGATGGATTCTGGCTTGACAACTCCTAATCATGGCTCAGATACTGCTTGTCAGACACGAGGAGATGTTAGATATGGTACTTTTAGGGAGTTTTCCTTAATTTCTGATCATAGAGGTGACAATCAACAAGCAAACTGGTTAATGCCTCCACCAGTTTCACCGTACCTTCAAATGCAAACTGCCGACTCGAGAGAATTGATTCCAAACTCTGGATTTGTGCAACCACAAGACAAGAATAAGCTGAAAGAAGGGAACTGCAAGTTATTCGGTATTCCACTTGTTAGCAACTCCACGTCATTGGATGCTGTATTGCCACACAGAAGTTCCATGAATGAGCCATCTGCTCATATGCAGCATGGGATACATTTTCACCAATTCCGTGCAGCAGATTCTGATCTATCAAAGGGTTCTAAACTGGTGGATAATCAAGTGACCACCAGTGAGCAGGAGAAGCAAGTCCAGTCCTTTCATCCAATATCTAGAGATAGAGAAAGCAAAACACATTCTTCAATACGAAGCTGTACCAAGGTTCGTCTCTAGGAAATCATTCTTCTGGCTCCTGCTAATGTTGGCTTTTATACTTTTTGGAAAATAATCATAATGCCTTGTGAGCAGGTTCATAAACAGGGTACAGCCCTTGGTAGGTCTGTCGATCTTGCCAAGTTTGAAAACTACGATGAGTTGATTGCTGAGTTGGATAACCTCTTTGAATTTAATGGTGAGCTCAAGGCACAGAACAAGAATTGGCTTGTTGTGTATACCGATGATGAGGAGGATATGATGCTTGTTGGAGACGATCCCTGGGAGTAAGATATATTCCCAAGATTTTAAATCCCACTTGAACACCATGATTTTGCTGCTGTTTGCTTATCAATAATCATCTCCTCATCTTTTATGAGCAGAGAATTTTGTGGCATGGTTCGTAAGATAATAATACTCACAAAAGAGGAGGTGCAGCGTATGAACCCAGGGACCTTCAACTTAAAAGGAGAAGAAAACTCATCAGTTGCAGAAGGCGTGGATGCTATAGAGATGAAGCATTTGCCGACTTCATCTTCTGGTCCAGATGATTGCTAGTTTCACACCATTCTACTGGTATTTTTTTTTTTTGAAAGATGAGGTCATTAAGTCGAAAATAAGAGTTAAGATTTCTGACTGTGCTTGTCAACATTTGCAGGCAAGGACAGATATTATATATAGTCCATCTGGCTGTTGAAGTAGAAGACGATATATCCTCCGAACCATAAACCTCGAACTCATTTTCGAGATGTGGGTACGAAGCTGGTGTTCTACTTTCTGGATGGCCGGAGTGGAGTATATTGATGTAGGCTTCTTCTAGCTAGTGTTTGCAGTTTTGGACTCCCCCTGTTTCGGGTGCCAATCTCTAGGGTGGCATTGTAGTAGAAGATGTCTGTTTTATACACGTAATGTGATCGTGCAAATGGTAACCTGCAACCAACCACTCAACAACCTATGTAAATAGCAATTTATAATTCCCATCAGCCATCCATATCCATGTAATTAAGAGAGGTCAATCTACTACGGTTTGGTATGTCTGCAGCGTGAATGAACTGATTGAAAGTAGTAGTAGTAGTAGTGTATTGTTGCTTCATTAATATCTTCTCTGGGTTTCTCTATTTGTTTATATAATTCGTCGCAACTGTGTGCCATGCTTTAAACTTCATAAAGGGGTCGTGATGGATGAGCTATATTTTTTTTTTCCTTTTTCTTGAGATAAGATCTGGATAGTTCCAAAGCCTGAATGTGTTGGATGAAGTGGATCTACTATAAAGTTGTAACTTTAGGTTCTTTGGTTTTAGGTGGTGAATTGAGAGAAAGCAAAAGCTATTTACTCCATGCAAACTTGCTTTTAGTGATGTGTTGAAAATGCCTTGGCAAAGTCAATCAGTGGTTAAGAAATGTCATCATCAAAAAGAAAAGAGAGAGTGGATTTACAAGAACAAGACGGGCTAGTTGGGTAACGTCGAGGGAAAATCTAAGTAGAGAAGAGAACTGATACTCTCGAAATAGATAAAGAAATATAATAATATACGTATTAAATTATATAATGTATACTATAGCATTTGGAAACGATACTTAGAGAATGACTTGTTGGACATATGGTTAAACAAAGTGATTATTACAATGTCGTGTGTATAATAATTTGAACCTCACAGTAAGATTATCTTTATACATACAAAATAATAAATGATAAGGAAATTCGAGGCATGTGGAGATCACAGTTTCCTTAAATCAAATTTGTTCCGTATGGGTGATTGGTTATCAGGATACAATGGACAAATTGGTGTATTTCCAGAGAACTAAAACGATGCTCGAACTTGATCAAAGAGAGCACAATCGGAGGATCTAGCTAAAAAAAAAAAGAATTAGAGCTAAAGAAAAGGAAGGAAGCTTGTTCCTATGAGCTAAGAACACAAGTTAAGAAAACAAGCTTTAGGAAGAGAATGAGAACTTTAAGAGAAGAGATGAGATGATGTTTTTGGTGTGTTAGAAATGAAATGAGAGCTCCCCTTATATAGGTCTCAACTTAAGTGTGAACACACATAAAATCATAATGAGACCATAGTAAAGGTCACACTAAAATAAAGGTTACAAAACCTTTCAATTTTCCTCATTCAATTTTAATAAAATTAATAATTTTCCAACAATCCCCCACATGAGGAAAATTGAAAGACAAAGATGATCAAGTTCAGTAGTTGAATCCGACATAGGATAGGTAGGTTTAACCCTTTGAACCTTCCCTAGTAAAACATATCGACTTTATTGGCCTATCAATAGATGCGATGTCCTTGAACTGGCCTGCCATTTATGTAAACAATGATATGCTTTACACAGGATTCTCCCTAACATTCTTTCGTTCTCATTGTTATGTACATTCATGACCCTGAACATCTGTCTAGTTCTTTAAGAGGGTTTAAGAATTGAGCCTCAAACAATTCTCTTCGAAGCGTCCCCACTTCTCTCCAACATATGTGATTCTTTTAAGTAGCTCGTACTACCTTGCTTGACTTATCGACACATAAGAATCATTGAAAGCCAATTGCTTAACGTTCTTCTTTCGGGTGTCACTAGTTAAGGATAATAACCCCCACAGTGATCTATAGGACTTTTTACAATTAGGTTGTCCCACTGAACCTCGATCTTGAGATCTCCAGCCAACTAGGTTGTGTTTCCATTGTATCAATTGTTTCTAGAGGCTTTAGCCCCATTCCTCTTGTCGATTCTGCAACTAACTCTCTGTTCAGTCCTTTGGTTAACGGATCCACTAAATTATCTTTTGACTTTACATAGTCAATAGATATAACACCAGTTGAGAGTAGTTGTCGAATGGTATTGTGTCTACGATGTATATGTCTAGACTTACCATTATACATGTTGCTCTATGCCCTGCTAATTGCAGATTGACTGTCACAATGTATACAAATTGTAGGCAGTAACTTCAACCAACTTGGATTATCTTCTAAGAAATGAAGTAGCCACTCAACTTCTTCATCACACTTGTCCAAAGCTATAAACTCGGACTCCATCGTGGATCAGGACATTATAGTTTGTTTAGAAGTTCCATGATATCGCTGTTAAGTACATCAGACTTCCTATGACTCTTGAGTACTCCATTTGAGAAACACTTTCACATTTGTTCTTTGATAGATATTGATTTGTATCTATCGGAGTTCTAGCAAAATTGGAGTCATCCTTGTTTACTTTATCAAGAATTTTATCAACATAATGTGATTGGTTCAACACAATTCCTTGTGATGTTTGAAGAATCTTAACTCCAAGTATCACATCTTCTAGACCCATATCCTTCATGTCAAGTCTTGAATTCAACATATCTTTTGTGGATTTTGTCATTTTATCATTGCTTCCAACAATAAGAATGCCATCTACATAAAGACATAGGATCTCAAATCCATCTTCATTGTCTTTAACATAGACGCACTTGTCTCATTGATTTATCTTAAATCCACACTCCATCATGGCATTATCAGATTTCTCATGCCATTGCTTTGGTACTTGCTTTAAGCCATACAACAACTTAACCAATTTACAAACCTTATTCTCTTGTTCAGGAACAGGGAACCCTTCAGGTTGTTCTATGTAAATTTCTTCTTCTAAATCACCATTTAGAAAAGCTATTTTTACATCCATTTGATGTATCTCAAGATTTCTTAAAGCTGCAAAAGTAATAATTATCCTATTAGATATTATTTTCGTCACTCGGGAGTATGTATCAAAGTATTCAAGTCCTTCCTTTTATTTGTAACCTTTAATTACAAGTCTGGCCTTACAACTTATCAACAGTCCCATCAGTTTTCATTTTCTTTTTGAAAATCCATTTATAGCATAATGGTTTGCATCCAGGAAGAAGATCCACTAGTTCCCAAGTGTGATTTTGCAAAATAAAATCAATTTCACTTTGAATTGCCTCTTTCCAAAGAGGTGCATCAAGTGATCTCATTGCTTCAGAAAATTTCTAAGGTTCACTTTCAGTCAAGTAGGCTAAAAAGTCTGGACCATAGGATTTCTCAATCCTAGCTCTTTTGCTTCGTCGTGGCTCCATTGCCACATTTTCATGTTCTTCCATTGCTTCCACAATTTTTTTGTTCGAAGTAGATTCTATTTCTAACTTCTTTGGGAATACATGCTCAAAGAATGAAGCATTTCTTGATTCAATTATCGTGTTCTTGTGAATGTCTTCGATTTTAGACTCATGCACAAGAAATCGATAAGCACTACTATTATTTGCATAACCGACGAATATGTAATCTACAATTATTGTGCAATTTTCACCTTCTTTGGTTTAGGTATAGCTACCTTGGCAAGACACCCCACACTCGCAAGTATTTGTAGGATGATGGTCTTCCATTCCATAGTTGATATGGACTTTTATCTAACCTATTGTGGGGAACCTTATTTAAAAGGTAGTTTGCTGTCAAAACAGCTTCCCCCCACATGTTTTGAGGTAATCCAGAACTTAATAGTAATGCATTCATCATTTCTTTTAGTATTCTATTCTTTTATTCTGAGGTACAATTTTGGTGCGGTAAGGTACCGTAATCTCATGCTCTATTCCATTTTCAACACAGAAGTTAGCAAAAGGTGATTCATATTTACCTCCTCTATCACTTCTCAACACCTTAATCTTTTTACTAAGTTGGTTCTCAACTTTAGTTTATAGATAATAAATTTCTCTACAACTTCATCTTTTCTTTTTAGAGATACACATAACAAAACTTAGTGCTATCATATATAAAAGTGATGAAGTACTTGTTTCTACCTTGTGAGGGCACTGCCTTAAGATCACACACATCTGTGTGGATTAAGTCAAGTGGTTCAGTACTTCCTTCAACATTTTTGAAAGAAGTTTGAGCTAACTTAGCTTCGACACAAGTCTCACACTTGTGTGCAGAATCAATATGGAGCATAACTATGCTTTTCAAACTCATTAACCTGCGCAAGGTATTGAAATTGACATGTCCTAGTCTACCATGCCATAATATGAAAGACTCAAGCATATAAATGGAAGAATTCACTTTATTATTAGAAGTGAGCTTGATAGCCATGACATTGAGCTTAAAAAGCACACTATATACATAACCCTTTCCTACAAGTCCATTCTTGGTCAAGACAACCTTATCAAACTCAAACACCATGTGGAAGCCATGTTTGCTTAACAATGAATCAGATATAAGATTCTTACGAATCTCCGGCACATATAACACATTGGTGAGAGTTAGCTCTTTTGCAGAAGTCATCTTCAGATCTTTTGCGGGACATAGGAGTCCTCGCTGTCTTCCTAGCCCTCATTGCCTGACTCCTTGCGGTTGGAGCTTTCCTCGGAGTTGAGGTTCCCTTTGCTTGGTCCGCGATCAAACTGACCACCTTCATAACCCGATGAGGTCACCTCATCGCGGTAGAGTGGACGTTCCGTATCAACCTTAGTCGATCCCGATGATGAGGATAGTTCTTTCCGAATTTTGACTTCTCAATCTGATGAACCCATTACTTGTATTCTAAGCACTAAAAATAAAAAATGAAGACAAATACGAGACTGCCAAAACAAAAAATAGGTCCCCCACGAAGCAAACCACGGAAAAAATGCACACAAGAAAACGAGAGGGATAAGACCTCGGAAATGAAACAACTACAAGAAAATTTGTGATGACCGGTCCAACCAAACCAATTAATCCCATACCCCGACAACCAGCAATAAACCAGCGAGCAACATTCAGGGAAGCCACTAAAAGCGAAATCAAAGCAATAAAAAGAAAGAATGACAAATACAACGGGGAAACGCAAAACCAGAACCAAAACCAGACACCGTGACCAACCGACGGCACGCAGGGCATGCAATCAACAACACGCCTAGGGAATCGAATGAAGTCTACAATACGAACCCTAAATCGCAATGGAACACCACCCCAAAATTCACAAACCTACAAATCCAATGACACCGTAAATCGCATAATCTAACCTAAAATCCACGGGCACAAAATCAAATTACCTTACTCCCGCGGTAAAGGGCCGCACGATGCAAAACCCAAACAAAAATCACAGAGACGAAATTGAACATACAAAACTGCGAGATCGGCAATCCCCAGAAGACAAGCATGCTCAACAGAGTCAACACGTAATTGAGGGGCAAAGCATATGAAGAGACCAAGTTAAAAGAGCAATTTTACCTACCTGACGAAAACTGTGAACAAAGTGCGAGCAGGTCACCGGAGCAACACGTCGGAATCGCTGAATTCCCGGCATAGGGAAGTCACAGAGAGAGAGAGAGAGAGAGAAGATAAACAATTTCAAGATGAGAAATGAGAAGAAAAAGAGGGTGGGCACGATTTAAAACAAAAAACCGTTTGCATTCTAGAAACTAACCCCAAAATTGGGGTTATTTATGGACATGCCACTACGGAGGCGACAAAACTCCAAACTCACCAGTTTCATGCTCGACACCGAGCATACTCGGGGTTCGTAGGCGACCCTTAATTTGCATCGCCAATGACTCGGTCACTGAAGGCATAGACTAAAGCCTGTAGCTGTGGGACGAACTCTGATGCAATCGACACGATCAACGGGAACATGGGACTTCCCCAGAGAAACCCATGGGTGCCCTGGGATCTGCCAGAACTCGCCCCGCAAACACTCCCTGGAGCTTAGACAGAGTGCGCGTAGTAGGGAAACGCCCCATACAAAAGAACATTCCCCGAAATGGTTATAGTCCATGTGGGTCCCAGACCCACACATTAGCCCACGGGTAAGTTTTCCGAAACCACACAACTCAGTCATGCGCTTGCATTCCCAAAGAATCATCGTAGTGACCCAGAGTAATACCCTAGTTACTCCTCACATGAGCTGCTCTCTCCGGAAGCACCTCCCGGGCCTTGAAGACAGTCTCCCGGACGCCTCAAAACTCCGCACTTCGTACTCATTCAGATTGGATGTTTTGATTCCAGCATCTACCTGCGATAGACCCCGAAATCAAAAGGGCTATTGTTGGGGCCAGGCCCACTCAGCAGTTTAGCAGCCCAAACGACCATAAGCCCAAAAACTGCAAGCCCACTCGGAATTGGAAGAGCACAGAAGCGCCCAAGCCATAGGGTCGACGATGACCCCAAGTAGTCCTCGACATCGATCACAAAAAAAGATCGGTAGTGAGAAGTGTGAAACCCAACCTAGAAGTCTGGTGGCACACGACCATTGCAAACCCTAACCAAGCCCGAGAATATCGGGGGCCATTCCCAAATTCATGGCGAGCACAAGCTCGCCGATGGCTAGGGTTTAGTTAGCACCCCTCCCCTATCCTGTCTGTAAATAGAGGTTGAGGGTTCATTTTTCAGCATATTTTTTTCTGCTAAAAAAATTGTACTGAAACTCTGTCAAAATACACACTGAGTTTTTATTTTTCCGCCCTTGTTCCACCGAGATTCGTTGTGTTCTTCACTGTTTACACTCTATTTCTCTTTATCTCTCATTCTTTATTTTCTGATTAATTGCTATTAGTCATCTAATCTCGTTACTACTTGTTATTGTTATAACGATTCTAAGAGCTCCGTTTATCCCGAAAAATCGAACCTCAACAATTTTTTTAAGTCAAATTAAGTATTAACATCGTTATTATAATTTTACATGTCTCTTTAGATTTTACATTTGAAATTTTATGGATGTAATTTGATACAATTGACCAACATGTCTCTTTTAAATTTATATTAAATAAGATTTTAAAATTAAAAAATTATTTTATAATAAGCAATAATAAATAATAGAAATCAACTAATTTACATTTAATCTCTAGTTTTCTATAAATCAACTAAAATCTCCACTCTTGATATACTATAGTAGATAGTTGAAAGTTAAATATTTCATTTAAAATCGTCGGCCGAACCAAACCGTTTTTATATGGTTTGGCCGGTTTGGTTTAGATAAATTATTTGGTCGGTTTGATTTAGATAAATTATTTGGTTGGGTTGATTTGAAAAAAATTCAAACCATACCTATTAGTTTGACCAAAATTTTGCTTCCAAACCGGCCAAATCGACCGCGAACTCCCCTACTCACAACAATCTTTTCAGCATGAATCTCATGCAGGATTATTTGGAGCTCTTGTACTTGATTGACCACAGTCTTAGAGTCGACCATCTTGTCGTCAAGAAATCGAACTACAAGAAACTTCTTAGCTCCAGCATCTTCAGTCTTGTACTTCTTCTCCAAAGACTCCCAAAGTTCCTTTGCAGAGCTTATGGAACTATACACATTATGCAATGTATCTACCAAACAGTTGAGCACAAATTTTCTACACAAGAAATCTGAGTGCTTCCATGCATCAAGCGCAGTGATAGCTTGAGCATCAACATCCTCTCCCGGAGTTGGAACATCTTCGGTCAAGAACCTGGCGAGGTTCAACATTGTCGAGTAGAACAACTACTTTCGTTGTCAACGTTTAAATTCAAGCCATTTAACTTCTCTGGCTTGTCATCATGGTTGATAGGGACATTTATAGCACCGATCCTAACAATGGTAGCAGTAGCAACAACATCATTCCTCTGTTCAATCCACATCTTGAGAAGTCAAAGGTTGGTTTAAAATTGTTGGATATATGGTTGAACAGAGTGACTATTACAACGTCGTGGGGACAACAATTTGAACCTCACGGTAACACTATCTTTATACGTATAAGATAACAAATGATTAGGAAATTCGAGGCCTGTGGAGATCACAATTTCCTTAAACCAAATTCGCCTTGTATGGGTGAGTGATGCCTAGGATACAACAGACAAACCGATGTATTTTCGACGAACTAAAGCGATGCTTGAACTTGATCAAAGAGAGCACAAACGGAGGATCTAACTCAAGAAAAGACTAAAGCTAAAGAAAAGGAAGAAAACTTGTTCTTATGAGCTAAGAACACAAGCTCTAGGAAGAGAATGAGAGTTTTAAGAGAATGGTGGAAATGATGTTTTTGATGTGTTAGAAATGAAATGAGAGCTTCCCTTATATGGGTCTCAACTTAAGTGTGAACACACTTAAAATCATAATGAGACCATAGTAAAGGTCACACTAAAATAAAGGTTACAAAACCTTTCAACTTTCCTCACTTTAATTTTAATAAAATTAATACATTCTAATTCCAACATGACTCCTAGTGTATGTGAATAAGTTTAGGTTGAATGTAAACGATCTCTGTTAATAAAAATGGTATAATACAATTAAAGTTCTGACTTGACTCACTTAGCTCTTGCATGCATAACTATGCATGAACATGGTGAGAAATGCACGTAAAGATGAAAGCAAAGATGGAAGCAATATTACTTGAGAAACAAATTAATGTTGTAGTTGTAGTTGTAGTTGTTCAACGACCAAAACTAAGAAAGAAGAAGAGTAGAAATTAATGATATTGGAAATTAAACAAAGTCGAATAAATATAATAGAAGTCGTCTGTCTGATCAGAGCATGCCATGGAAGCCAGCAGAATCCAAGAGCACAGCCTTGATTTGGTCAGGGTTCAGCTCTTGCCCCTCTCCCCATTGCTGTAATATTAATATAGAGAGAGGTGTATGCGTGTGTTAGTTGAAGAAAATGAAATAATGTAATCACAAAAATGATATGATTTGATAATTATATAAATAGAGATATGCCTCAGCTCGAAAAACATCGAAAGCGAAGCCATTGAAGCAGCTGATAACGGCTTGCTGGATGTCGAGGCCGAGGTTGTCCATGGCCCTCAACGTGGACAGAAGGATCCCGGGCTTCCTCCCACAGAACATATGGATATTCACCGCTCTCCCTTCCCTCACTCGAACCTCAACCTGTAACATTACATTTACATACATAATCATACTATATATAACACATGCATGCATGCTTCACTTAGTATATATATATTAAATTACCCGGGCTGGCTGTCCATGTCCAGCCCCAGTGGGGCTGGGGCTGGACAAGGGGCTTGCAAATGCAGCCGGGTAGAGCTCCTCCTTGATGCGGGAAGGAAGGGCGGGGGTAGTGGGGGTGAGAGGATAGAAAGTGGTGGGAGTGGGGGGGATGGACTCCAGCTCGTTGTGGAGCTCGTTTATCTTCTGCAGTAGCTCCTTCAAGTAGTCTATTGCATCCCCTAGTATTGATGCCCTGTCCATCTGCAATTGCATGCCTCAACTCAACATCCCATACCAAATTATCTCTAATTATATAATTTAAACAAAACACTAATTAAAGGATAATTGTCAAGTTAGGCTCTTAAAGATACTTTAAACATGAAAGTTGAATTTTCAATTTACTACTTTAAAGATTCTTAGATTTTCAATCCATAGCTTGATATTGAGGTTCTGAATTCAGAATTTTACAATCTTTTGGGTCCTAAATTGAGAAGTTTTGCTTGAATTAATAATTAATTTAAATTTTGGTTCCTGAATTAAGAATAGTTCAATCTTTAAATAAAAAATAAATCACCTTCGAAATAAAGAAATAGTTGAAATGAAAAAAATATAAAAATTTAATGCCTAGACCGCCTAAATATTGAGTAACCATGACGCTAGTAACAAATTGAATAAAAGGTTCCACCTAAATATTGAGTAACCATGACGCCTGTAAAGAATTAAATAAAAGATTCTCGAGATAGATAGAAACGTATAACACGCTGCCTACCCCGAACTTTACCGTATAATCCAATAATAATAAATGTAGCACACAGTAAATGATTATACAGTTAGTCCAAAAAATATTATATTTGTTGTGTGATGATATGTAATAATAGAGAATGAATGAAGTAACAATAATAATAATATTGATATATGACCTCATAGTATATATAAAAAACTAAACAAAATTAAATTTCATCTGAAGATTTATTATTTATTACATATAAAATCCAACGGGTGAAATTGTGAAATATATATATAAAAAAGTAAAAGAATATTTGATTAATTTGTGTGTGGTCCAAAATGCAACATGTATTTGAAAAAAATAGTTCATAGATTTCATGTGAGTGAAATAAATGCTGTCACACAACTTTAATGTGGGATGCCTCTCTCTCTCTCTCTCTCTCAAAATCAGAAATCCATAACTCATTAATAGTCACACGCCAACAAAACTAACTATTCAATGCATAAACTACCCACAATTTATTTATTTCCATCTTCATTCAAAATTGTATGAGACCATCCCCAAATCTAGCTTTTTTTTAATGAATTTAATTGGTTAATTCTAATGTTGATATTAAAAAATTGATCATTTAAAGTTGAATTTAAATAATCAATCAATTCTTATATTTATATAAATCATAAAAATAATCTACATACTTTTATGCTAATCGTCCAATTTAAAAAAGTGATACACCGTTTTTTGTACTTTTATAGCGAGATACACCGTTTTTTTGTACTTTTATAGCGAGAATCAAACGTTAATCTGTCACACTGGCAAGACGGAGACCTTCTCCTTTACTAATTCTTATTCATTACTTTCTCTTTAATTCTAGTTTTTATGTTTTCAGTAGGGTTAAAATTATATCAGAATGCCTACGATGTTAATAGTAGATACGTATTAATGTGCTCAAAGGTTAATTTAGTAATATAATATCGATGGTGGTGTCAATACCTAATGTAATATTTCTACATCTCTGACGTGGGCACATGAAAAAGTTTCCACAATGGGAATTGGAGTATTTGTGAATGTTAGTTAGGGCATACTCTTATTATAGAATGTAATTATGAATTCAATAATTAATTATTTTCTAATTGAGTAAAATCAAGGTATGAGATACTAGGATTGAAGAAAAAACTAGTGAAAAATAATGCTAATTAAAGTTATGTAAAATGGCCAAAAACAAGAAGAAGAAAAATGTAATAATAATTGACGAGAGAAAATGAACGTACCTTACTAATCTTTGGCACCACCGACCTCAACATGTAGAGCCTATCATTCAGCTTCTTCCTCCGCCGCCTCTCCGCCATCAGATTCTTCGCCGGCAGCCCCTTCTTCTTCCCCTTCCCTTCCCCTCCGCCGCCATTCTTAACGCTGCTATCCGTCTCCACTTTACTGAATACGCCGCTATTCTCCAAGAACTGATCATCGGAATCGTAGTTAAGATTGGAGCCGTCAAAGCTCAAATCCTCCACATCATCTCCGCTGCTGCTCTTTCTCTTCCTCGGATCACTCGTCTCCTCCCCGATCGCCTCCACGAAACCCGAGCGCCGCCGCTCGAGGCTCAGAGCTCCCAGATTGCTCCCAAAGTTCTTCCTCAGCGCCGCCCTCTTCTGGAAGAGAGTTGGCTGCTGCGATGACCCCATCGATCCATAGTTGTGATCTAGGGGCTTAAGAATCTTGGATCTGTTGAAGAAAAGGGACGAATCTTGCCCAAACGCGCCGCCAAATCCGATGTTCATGCTCTCGAATGGAGGGTTCGACGAGCCCAATTCGTTGATGCCGCAGCTCAGAATCCCTCCGCCGCCGTTCAATGCAGTCTCGAGATATCCGGTGTCGCAGCCCAGATCAAAAGCCGAACCCAGAGCGGTATTACTGTTGTTGTTGTTTGCGCTTTGGATTTGATTCATCAAACACTTGGGCTGCAGAAAGTAGTTGGTGCTGTTGCTGTTGAAGACGGAGGCGGAGGCGGAGGAAGGAGAGCATGAGGCGGAGGCGGAGGAGTCGACGGCGTGGAGAAGCAGGTGGTTGCTGTTATTGATGCTGGTAGGGGAGAATGAGATGTCGTGCATGGCGGCGCTGTTGTTGGTGATGTACCAGTCTTCGTTTTCGGCCTCCAGCATGGATTTGAATGTGGAGAGAGCACCGATTTCCATGTCGTCTTTGTTGGGCAGAACGCCGCCGCCGCCATCATCCTCTTTGGAGCCATCCATCCAGACCATGCTATTAACCCTCGACAACATCCTCCCTTTTCCTTGATTTCAAAAAATAAAAACAAGAATTTCTGGTCGTAGCTTATTAGAAACGCAGAGTTACATGCATCGGTGTAAGAGAGAGAGAGAGAGAGAGAGGGAGGTGGTGGTGGTGGTGGTGGATGAGTAGGAGAAAGAAAAGGGAAGCAACTGGTTGATGAGAGAGAGAGAGAGAGGGAGAGTATTTGTTTGAGAAGAGTAAAAGCTTCCAACGTTAAGTTCTCAACCTGCCGTACTTAGGAATGAGGGAATTTATTTATAGATACAAACTAATATATATACACATATATATTTTTTGTATTTAATATTTTATTATCAAGGTTAATTAAAGTTTAGTTTTGTTATAATAATTATTAAATTTAGTTAATATGATAACTGAATATTAAATGAAAGACGTTGAAAAGTCGAAAATTTGATCTGAGGGGTACTACGTACGGAATATTTATTGGGATGGGGGCTTAAATTAATTTTGAGAAGGAATATTTCACAATTTATCTAAAATTACAAATAGTTTTTTTTTCTAAATTAAATTATAGTAATTAAATTAGAGTTGGTAAGAGGGCTAATTTCTCAAAAAGTAATCAAACTACAGTAAATGTATCAAAAAGGATATTAAACTAAAATTTGTATCAAGATGAATACTAAACTTTAATTTTCTTTTAAATAGGATACTTACCAGTTACCCTTTTTTCCCAACAAATGATATAATTTAAAATGTAATATTTATTTCTTTATTCGTATTTTTTTATATATATATATAGAGGAAGGATCATGTAATAAAAAATCATCATGTAAGAAAAAAGAATGAATCATGTCCATCAGATCTAAAAAAATAAATGGTTGATATTGAATCAAGCAACAACTAAAATGTAATCAAGCAACAAAATAATCAAGCAACAACTAAAGCACAATCAAGCAACATTGCAATCAAGCAACGACCTCAATATAATCAAGCAATGCCGTGAATGCAATCAAGCATCTTTTTCACTTTCTCACATTAAGAGTTTTCTCACTAGATCCGCTCCCTATATATATATAAACTCATTTTATGTCGTACAATTTCAAGAATGCTATACTAGAATTAACATACAGCCAACAATTTAATTAAATTACAAAACATCAAATAAATCTTATATTCACTTTAATTATCAACAAATTTTTTATCAAAGCAGGTCTTCCTTGATTTAAGAACAGCATAAAATATATATCTTACATTTTTATCAACAAAAAAATATTGCTACAAATATAAATCAACAAAAAGAATAAATCAAAATAAATTAGTAATAAATTACATAAAAACATTATATATATAAAAAATATAAATAATTGCATGTGTATATGTTGATTTGATGCGTTTTTTTTTTACTCGTATCACATAAAATGAAGAAATTAAGTATTACATTTTAATTAAATTAGACCGTTTTTGGCAACAAAAAAAAAAGAGAGAGAGATAAGTATTCTGTTTAAAAAGGTAATTAAAGTTTAGTATTCATTTTGATATAAATTATAATTTAGTACCCGTTTTGATATATTTGTTATAGTTTGGTAAATTTTTGAGAAATTAAGCCGTTGGTAAGAGTTCGATTGTTGAATTCTTTCATCATTTTTATCAACCAAATTCCTTTAGAAACTAATGGTAATTGGAATGATAATTGATAGCTGATTTGATTTTCCTTTCAAAAGATAACGCTTAAGCAGCCGCTCGATATACAAGAAATTCATGCTTAATAATAAAATTGATTGGAATTGAATTTTAATTTTATAAATTATTGAGGCATTTTCTAAAACATGAACAAATGTTTGAGAAAAAATACATTTTGTGTCCCCTATTAGGATTTAGTGGTGAAAAACTCTTGTATATAATAACTAACTGCACTCACAATGAATGTTTCTTACCTCCTTACGAAATATCGTCGTATATACATACTTTAGATGATGTGTAATTAATATTTTTTTTTTTGTATCTTGTTGAAGAACCAATTTTTTGCAGGCAAACAAGACCCACATGTGATCAGGGCGACACGTGCGTGCCTGGTTGCAGCACTCATATTTTGGGCGCATGCAGTGCACGCGCCAACTTTAAAGTCATATTTTGAGCGCATGTTGTGCACGCGCCAACTTTGAAGTCGGGCCTTGCATTTCATCTTTATTATTATTATTATTATTATTATTATTTTTCCTTTTAATTTTAATCTTGTATTATATTAACTTCATATTTTATATTTTCATTATTTTAATATTTTTTACAATTAAATTTCTCAACCATTATATTTTTTAACAAATACTTTTTATTATTCAAATAATTTAATGAATTTTAATTAATTAATTAGTTTAACGTAGTTTAATTAAGTAGTTACTATATGTTAGAGAAAAAATGCATTTTGTGTCCTCTATTAGGATTTAGTGGTGAAAAACTCTTGCATATAACTAATGGCACCCACAATGGTGTTTGGTTGGTGGGTTTCGGAATCGGGGAATGGAATGATTCCGAAACCCACCGTTTGGTTATCGGGTATCATTCCGGTGGGAATGAGTTGATTCCCAAAAACTTGGGAATCCCCATTCCCCCATAATTTGGTGGGTTTGATTCCATTCCCAAATTTTATGCCTAAATTTGTTTTTTATATTTTAATTTTTAATTCCTATAATATTAGTATTAAGATAATAATATTAGATT
This sequence comes from Plectranthus barbatus, assembly GCA_026898455.1. Taxonomy (NCBI): domain Eukaryota; kingdom Viridiplantae; phylum Streptophyta; class Magnoliopsida; order Lamiales; family Lamiaceae; genus Plectranthus; species Plectranthus barbatus. Next base: position 167,985 of record JAPKLW010001303.1, read on the forward strand.
AGTAATTAAAAATATAATAATAATAATATTACTATAAAATATTATATTAATTATGATGTTATATAAAATTATAATTAATATATAAATATATTATTATATAATCTTAATTATAATATAAAATATTATTATAATTATATTTTATTAATATTAGCAAATATATTATAATAATTATACATATATATAATTTAAAATTATATATTAATAATCTTAATATAATTATATAATTATGATATCATTATAAAACATTATAGTAATTATGATACTATATGAAATTATAATTAATATATAAATGCATTATTATATAATTTTAATTATAATATAAAATATTATTATAATTATATATAATTATTATGTTTAGTAATATAAATAAATAAATAAAATATTATTTTAATTATATTATTATTATATTTAGTAATATTAGTAAAATAAATAAATATATATAATATCTTTTAATTATATATTAATAATAATATTATTATTATAATATTAATAATATAATTTAAAATTATATATTACTAATCTTAATATATTTATATAATTATGATGTCATTATAAAATATTATATTAATTATGATAATATATTAAATTATAATTAATATATATATGTATTATTATATAATCTTAATTATAATATAAATATTGTTATAATTATATATTATTATATTTAGTAAAATAAATAAAAAATATATTATGTAATATTATTTGAACTATATATTATGAATACTATTATGATTATAATATTAATAAAATTATACTAATTATTTAAAAATATATTAATCATGAAATTATAATTAATATATAAACGTATTATTATATAATATTAATTATAATATAAAATATTGTTATAATTATATATTATTATTATATTTAGTAATAATAGTAAAATAAACAAATAAATATATTATATAATATTATTTTAATTATATATTATTAATACTATTATTATTATTATTTTAATATTAATACAATTATATTAATTATTTTAAATTAGTCATTTAACAATAATATAATTTCAAATAAATATATAATATTATTTTAATTATATATTATTATTCATATATATTTAATATTTTTTTATTTTTATTATCAAATTAATTATTATTATTATTATTATTTGTGTATTATTTATTTATTTTTCATAATATATGAACTTAAATAATTTAAAATGATTCCAAACCCATCTTATATACCAAACATCTTTATTGGAATGCTTAAACCCATACCCATTCCCTTTACTATCAAACCCATACCCATACCCATACACTTATACCCATTCCCTTTACTATCAAACCCATACCCATACCCATTCCCTTTCTTACCTCTTTACAAAATGGCCTTGCATATACATACTTTAGAATACTTTAGATGATGTGGAATTAAGAATTTTTTTTTCCATATCTTTTTGAAGAACCAATTTTTTGCAGGCAAACGAGACCTACATGTGATAAGGGCGACGCGCGGTGCCTGCTTGCAGCACTCATAGTTTGGGCGCATGCAGTGCACGCACCAACTTTGAAGTCATATTTTGGGCGCATGCAGTGCACGCGCCAACTTTGAAGTCATAGTTTGGGCGCATGTTGTACACAGGCCAACTTTGAAGTTGGGCCTCGTATTTCATTTTTTTCCTTTTAATTTTAATCTTGTATTATATTAACTTTATATTTTTTGTTTTTTATTTCCATTATTTTAATATTTTTCACAATTAAATTTCTCAACGGTTATATTTTTTAACAAACACTTTTTATTATTCAAATAATTTAATGAATTTTAATTAAATAAATAGTTTGATGTAGTTTAATTAAGTAGTTACTATATGTTTTTTTTATATTTATATTTAATAGAAATAAATAATATATATATATATATATATATATATATATATATATATTAATTGGCAATTGTTACGACAAATGGGGTTCATAAAATAGTATAAAGTAAAAGTAGATAAAAGTGGATAAATATTTATATAATAAAAAAAGATAGTAAATGTTAATGTGGTGCGCATGTAAAATTTCTTAAGAGTATTAAGAAATGACACCCATTTTGGGTGTTCTAAGAGATCAATGGTTTGAGATTCTTCTACAGTATTTGGATGTGTGATTATAAATAAATATATTTTTATTAAAAGAATTCCTCTTTAGATATTATTATTATTATTATTTGGCCACAAACGTAAGAAAAAAAGCTTTTCAAATAATTTGTGTTACGTGTGATGTGTAGAAAGCTCATTTTAATAGAAAACTATATTCTTAAATTAGTGACTGAAGAATTTTATTTTATTTTTTATATGTGTGAATTAAAGTATTTATGTATGTTGGAGAATGAAGTGATGGTGTAGGAAGGAGGTGATATGAGAGTAGGAAGCTTTTGGCAAGTATTTCTGGCTTTTCATGGAATATCTCAATTACCCTAAATTAAAAGTGCACCTGATTTATGGTCTCTGTTATGTTTTTCTTTTCTTTCTTTCTTTTTTTTTTTTTTAAATAATTTGGGGAAAAAATCTTTATGAGGTCATCTTATGTTTGTTTATTTGTGAGGTGAATCTTGTAAATGATGTGTTTTATTATTCAAAAGATGTTTTCATGAAATTATATAGTTAGATAGTATATTTCAATATTAGTAATGATGTATTTTTTTTAGAAGTAATGATAAATTTATCCAATTTAAATGATATATTTCAAAGACAGTGATATATTTATATAACTTAAATAATGTTTTTTACTCAATTGTAAAAGATAAATTTACTTGATTTAAAAATTGTATTCCATTATGAAGATTTGTCATACAAAACAAGATTTTGTGAGTTTCGCACTAGACTCTCAAATTCTCCTAATTGCAATGAACTTTAAAATATAGTTTTTAAAAATTTAATATTCAATAAAAAAAAGTGCACATCAATTCAATATCCAAAAATAGATACTCCCTCCGTCCTGGTTGAATTGTCTCGGATTGACCGGACACAATAACCAAGGAGTGTGAATGTAAAGTAAGTTGAGTGGAATTAATATTTTATTGTTCAGTGTGAAAAAGTTGCATTTTTAAGTAATGGGACAATTAGGGTGAAGACGGACAAAAAAGAAAAGTGGGACAATTGAGGTGGGACGAAGGGAGTACAAAACAAGATTATAATATTAGTAATATAAATATACGTGTAAAATTTGGAACCAACAAAACCCAAAAATAACAAGATTTTATATATTAGATTTTTCTCACCCCTAATAACTTTCTACATTATATATATAGAGTAGTGATCATATAATAAAAGACTTTCTCATATTAAATGAGAATGAATCTGGGCTGTTTAATTTTCAAGATCGACGCACCAGATTTTCCCATTCCTTTAATTAATTCGCGCGTGATTATTAAAAAAAAAAAGGGTAAGATAGTAATTGTTGTTTCAATTTTGGTAACCGTCTTCTCTATTTTAGATCTAAACACTCTCTCTCTTAAATTTATCTTTCCTACCATTATAATCAAATGATTACATCTTTCTCGATTCAAATCTATTTTTTACGAATCATATATCAAATTAAACGTATTCTTACGATGATTCATATGACATCCATATTGAATATATTAAATTTAGAAGATTCGGACGAAAAATCTTGATTTCATATTCTGTTGGTATATACTCTTCATTATATTTACGTTCAGATGCATCAATTACGCATAAAAAATGTTCTCAAATATTTGCATTTTTTGCATCATGTTATGACCCAAAAATGAGCAGGCCCATATTCGGGATCCATCAAAGAAAAAAGCCCATATCCAAGAAGGAAACAATTGTTCAAGGGTCGTAGCTCGAACGATATATAAATATTAACCGAGCAGCAAAGCCGAGCTAAGGCGGAGGTTCGAGCTGGAAGCTCGAGCTCGGACTTAGACTAATAAAGTGCTGGCTGACGATGCTCAAATCAAAAGACGTAACCGTTCGAGCCAGCTATTCGGCCGAAATGATGTGACTTTTGACGGAAAGTCGTGTATTCATTTGGATTCCTATAAATAGGATCCACATTTATTGTAAAAGACACATTGAATTCAAGCAATAAATATAGCAATAAAAGCAAGTCTTTGAGCTCTACTTACAATCAAGCATTCATTTCAGTTATTTCAATTTCTTATATTCCAATTTATTTAGTATTCTTATTTAAAATAACCTCATAAATTTCCACCATAAACAATTGGCGCTAGAAGGAGGGCAAGATAAGAAAGAAAAATAATATGGAACATAGTACCGGAAACAACGCCAACCAGTCATTCGGACGTGGAGTTTTTCGCAGTGCAGCCGAGTTCGAAGCGGAGCTCAAACGTCGTGAAGACGAGCTTCGAACTCTCCAGGCGGAGAACAGAAGGGTCACCGAAGAGGCTGAAGCTCTTCGGCAACAGTTGGCCCTGATCAATGACGACGACGACGAGGGCCAAAGTGAAGCCCAGTCAAGGAGTAGGACCCGTACTGCCAGGGATGAAGACCAGGACGAACAACCCCTTCCTGAGGATGAGGATAGAGCTGCTTCCCGAGCTCATACTGAAGCTACGGGAAGTTCCACTCAAACCGAAGGCGGGGAATCCCGAGAAAAAATAAAACTGCTCGAGAAGCATCTCGAGCAGATGCAGAAATTCATTTCCCTTATACCCGGAGCACCTACTCCACTGAATAACATCCCACTCGACAGCTATGCCAAGTCTCCCTTCTCACGAAGAATCTCGTCCGTACAAATCTCTTCCCGCTTCACTATGCCGAGCATAAAAGCATATGATGGAAAGACCGACCCGGACGAGTTCATCACACTTTATAAAATGAAAATGCAGACCGCAGTGATTCCTGATCACCAACGTGAGGCCTGCATGTGCAAGATCTACGGGGCGTGCATGGACGGACCAGCTATGCAATGGTTCATGCACCTAGCCCTGAATTCGATCTCTTCGTTTGCCGAGCTGAACAGTTCTTTTGTTCAGCATTTTTCCAGCAGCAGAAGAGCCCAAAAGAGATCGGACGACCTCTATTCTGTCATCCAAAAAGAGAATGAATCCCTTCAAGATTTCTTGAAGAGATTCAATTCGAAAAAGGTGACGATTCCGAACTGCCTCGAAGAAACGGCAGTCTCGGCATTCAAGAAAGGCCTCAGAAGAAATTCCAACCTCTTCTGGAAATTGGTTAAGTACCCATGCTCAACCATGGCCGAGGTATTGTCACGGGCCGAAGCCCAAATTCGGCAAGAGGTCGAAGAGGAAAACTTCGGCCAAAGAAACAAGGGGAAGGTCCCGAATATCCAATCTGAAAAGAAGGGAGAAACTCGGGCCAACAATCGATACCAGCCTTACCCTGTTCGAGCAGAATCCTCCAAACAGGGAATGAAGGTGGTATCGACCTCATCGCAATCCGAACAGCGAATTCCTCTTCGAACAGCTGTTCGGGAAATGCACAAGATCAACAGTGAGGTCCGATGGCCAAGAAAAATGCATGCAAAACCCGAGCACAGGGACATGTCCTTGTATTGCGAATTTCATCAAGACCACGGCCATCGAACCGATGACTGCAGAGACCTAAAATAGGAAGTCGATCGACTCCTAGCCGCGGGGTTACTAACTTGCCCAAAGACTCCAAAAAAAGGGAAAGTTTGGACGAAAAACAAGAAAAATAGTGGTATGGATGGTCGAAACAATTCGACCCCGGCTACAGGAGCCAATTAGCAACCTCTCCCTGAGGAGCCCAAATAGCCCGAAATACAGCGAGTTATTAATGTTTTGACCGGGGGGTCGTCAATGACTGGGTCATCTAAAAATGCAGCCAAGAGACACTGTCGGGATCTGAGGAATCAACTCGTTCACCAGATCAAGGCATCTCCCTTCGAAATCTCGTTCAATGCAGAAGACGAGGCCGAAGCTCGTCGTCCCCATGATGACGCCCTGGTCATCACACTGATGATCGCGAATTGCCAAGTTAAAAGAATCCTTGTTGACACTGGCGCCTCGTCCAACGTGATTTTCCTCAAAACTCTTCGAGGAATGGGTGTCTCGGAACGGAATATAGATGGGAACCCAATTACTCTAGTTGGGTTCAGCGGAGAGAAGCTAAACTCCCTTGGCGAGATAACACTCCCCGTATTCGCTGAGGGGGTAAATTTGTCCACTCAATTTCAAGTAGTTGATGCCCCCTCGGCATACAACGTATTGGTCGGATGGCCATGGATTCATGCTATGAAGGCCGTTCCCTCGTCCCATCATCAAATGATCAAATTTCCCACGCCCTGGGGAGTTCGGGCAATACGAGGTGATCAACTCGCCTCCAGAAGCTGCTACGAAATCACACTTCGAACAGTGCATATGGTAGAGCCCGAGCCAATTGAAGGAAGCTCGGATATCATGATAGATGAAAGGAATCCTTCTCGAGTAACCCTAATTGGCGAAAGATTATCCGAAAAAGAGCAAACCGAGATACAGGCTTTACTCGAACAAAATAGAGCAAATTTTGCCTTTTCACACGAAGATATGCCAGGCATTGATCCTGCCATCATTAATCATCGCCTTCGTGTTGACCCAAAGTTCAAGCCAGTGCGGCAGAAAAGGAGACGGTTTGCTCCCAAACGAAACGAGGCTATAGCCGAAGAGGTCAGGAACCTACTCAGAGTCGGATTCATTCGGGAAGTGAAGTATCCCGAATGGTTGGCCAACGTGGTGGTAGTTAAGAAGAAAAATGGAAAAAATCGAGTCTGTGTGGACTACACAGATTTGAACAAAGCTTGCCCAAAAGATCCATTTCCACTCCCACATATTGACCGACTCGTCGATGCAACTGCTGGCTTCAGAATTATGAGTTTCATGGACGCATTCTCGGGATATAATCAGATAAAAATGTATCCCCTAGACGAAGAGAAAACAACTTTCATGACTAACCAAGGGATTTACTGCTATAAAGTTATGCCCTTCGGGCTTAAGAATGCGAGTTCGACCTATCAAAGGCTAATGAATAAGATGTTCGAACATCAGATCGGGCGAACCATGGAAGTCTACATTGACGACATCTTGGTTAAATCTCACAATTTTGAAGACCACCTTCGGCATTTGGCTGAAACGTTCGAGATCCTAGAAAAATACGGCATGAGATTGAATCCGGCAAAGTGTACATTTGGCGTCACCTCCGGAAAATTCCTCGGATATGTTGTGAGCCACAGGGGTATAGAAGCTGATCCTCTTCAAATTCGAGCTATCCAAAACATCCGACCACCAACGAATGTAAAGGACACTCAGAGGATGATTGGAAAGCTTGCTGCGATCAGTAGATTCATAGCAAGATATTCGGACAAAACCAGTCCATTCTTTTCCCTCCTAAGGAAGTCCAAGAGGTTCGAGTGGACGAAAGAATGTGACGACGCACTTACCTTGTTGAAACAATATTTAACAAGTCCCCCGGTAATGCCAAAGGCCGAACCAAATAACGAGTTATTGTTATACATGGCCGTTTCAGAAAAAGCAATCAGCGCCGTACTAATAAAAGAAGTAGAAGGGAATCAGCACCCCGTCTATTATGTTAGTCGAACCTTATTGGATGCAGAAACCCGATATCCCGCGCTCGAGAAACTCGTTTTGGCTCTAATCATGGCGTCTCGAAAGCTAAAGCCATATTTCGAGTTGCACATCATTAAAGTGGTTTCTTCATTCCCAATTCGGCATGTACTCTCAAAATCGGATTTGTCCGGACGCATGATGAAGTGGGCGATCGAGCTCGGGGGCTACAGGCTCCAGTTCGAACCACGAAATACAATTAAATCCTAAATCTTGGCTGACTTCATTGCATACTATACACCCGAGCTCCAAATGGTAGCCGAAATGGAGCTCGGACCGTCATCAAACAATTTAGAATTCTGGACCCTGTCCATTGACGGGTCCAGTAATTCTAAGGGGAGTGGAGCTGGGATATTACTTATATCTCCTGAAAGATGGGTGATTGAAAGATCAATATATTTCGAATTCCGAACAACAAACAACATTGCGGAATACAAAGCATTAATTGCCGGACTACATCTAGCACTGGACCTCAAAGTGCAAAAATTGAGAATAGAATCCGACTCTTAGCTCTTCGTCAACCAAGTTCGAGGCGAATTCCAGGCAAGAGATGCTAGAATGCTAGCATATCACGAATTGGCAAAGGAGCTCGAATCAAAATTCGAACGGGTAGAAGTCACCCATATTCCTCGAGAAGAAAATTCTCATGTTGACGCCCTTGCAAGCCTCGCAGCAGCAGCAAGCTCGGGAGGAACAAGAACCATCCCTCTATCCGTAGCACTGTGGCCAGCCACGAGAGATCGGGAATACAGTCCCATGGAAATTAACCCGGTAAATAACGATCAGAATTCATGGAAAACTCCAATTGAAAAATATCTAACCAATGAAGCTCTTCCACAATAAAAAAACGAGGCAGCTAGATTAATTCGAAGAGCAGCTCGGTTTACCATTCTGGACGACCAACTATATAAGAGGTCTTTTCAAGGACCCTTACTGAAATGTATATCTGAAGAAGATAGCACCTCGGTAATGGACGAGGTCCACTCCGGAAGTTATGGAAACCATTCGGGCTCCAGAAGCCTGACTCATAAAACAATAACAGCAGGATTCTACTGGCCAACTCTAAAAAAGGATGCCGAAGAGGTGGTTCGAAAATGTGATAGCTGTCAGAGATATGCAAATTCGACACACCTACATGCCGAACCACTTCATTTGAATACTCCTGCTTGGCCATTTTGTCGATGGGGAATCGATATTGTGGGGAAATTGCCCAAGGCCGTAGGACAAAAAGAATATCTGGTAGTTGCCACTGATTCTTTCACCAAGTGGGTCGAGGCCGAGCCACTTTCCAGAGAAAGAGATACCGAGATGATCAACTTCCTATGGAAAAATATTATTTGCTAATTCGGATTGCCGCGGGAAATCATCACGGACAACGATAGGCAATTTACTAGCAAGAAGTTTAAAGACTATTGCGAAACAATTGGAGCTCGATTATTATTTTCAACACCGAGGTATCCGGAAGCAAATGGTTTGGCGGAGTCTTCCAACAAAATGATCATCAATATCCTTAAAATGAAGCTAAATGCCAAAAAATCGGCTTGGGTCGAGGAGCTTCCAGCCGTACTTTGGGCTTTTCGAACAACCTTCAAAACAGCCACTGGAGAAACACCTTTTTCTCTAGCTTACGGAGTTGATGCTGTATCTCCGGTCGAAGTGATCCAACGAGGTCCTAGAGTGGAGTTCTTTGACGAAGAACAAAATCAAGGAAAACTCTTTGACTCTTTAGAATTGAGGGACAAACAGAGAATGGAAGCATCCGGTCGAATGACAAGAAACCAAAGGATTGTTGAAAGATTCTATAATAAATCAGTTCGGCTAAGGTCCTTTCGAATTGGAGATTGGGTGTTAAGACAAGTCTTCCAAAATACTCAAGAAATCAATTCGGGAAAACTTGGACCAAGTTGGGAAGGTCCTTTATTATCAGTTCGGTAGTCGGGAATGGAGCTTATCGATTGAAACGCCTGAAGGAAAAGAGGTTCCGAACGCTTGGAATATCAAATACTTGAAGAAATATTACTTCTGAGCATGCTCAAGATTCTCGAAACGACCCGAGTTGGACTGCCTTGTTATGTTAAAAAGTCAATTTATTTCGGCTTATTGAGTTGTAAACTTAGTCCGAATTAATAAAGTCAATTTATTTCAGCTTGTCGAGTTGTAAACTTTGTTCGAGCTAATCAAAGCCAATTTATTCCGATTTATCAAGTTTTGATCTTTGTCCAAGCTAAATCAATTCGATCAAATATTCCAAAACATCAATTTACGGCTCAAAATAAGGATTCATTCATACGAATTAAAAATAAGATATTATCACAGTACATGGGAATGAAAAAAAATTACATGAAAATGGAAACAAATCACAAGGAAGCCTGCTCGAGAAAACGTCAGCCCGGCTTCGGCGAATTGGCTTGATTCGGATCCTGGTCCTCAGGATTGGTACGATCAAGATTATCCTCCAGCTGCTTGGAGAAGGCCTCGTTTTTTCGGTTTTCTTCTTCTTCTTCGGATCCTTCAAAGGCAGCTGGGGTCGTATAGATGAACCCGAGGTCGAGATCCGGGCATTTCTCTTTAACGTTCTCCCTCACCTTTCTTCGAATAAGATTTTCCATTATCGAGAAAGTGGCCGAGCCGGAGGGAGTCGTAAGAAGCCTAGTGAAATTCAAACCCTCACCAGTTGTCTGAGCCAAGTTGAAGGCTATTTTAGTTTCTTCGAGCTCGGCCTTCAGTTTCGCCTCGATCTCAATACGGGCTTGCACTTCGGCCTGGAGGTCTCTAGAGAGCTTGCCGGTGTGGTCCCTCATTCGGGCCAACTCATCGACGGCCGACTTTCGATCCTTGGTCAATTGCTCGACCAAGTCCCGAGAACCTTTAAGGTCCGCGGTGGCAATCGACAGCTCGGAGATGAGGTGTTCTCTCTCCTTGAAGGCCTCTTCTTTTAATTTCTCTGTCTGGATCAGATCCTTTCGCTCGGCCTGAAGAGTTCGGAAGCATCAATTGTAATCTTCGGACATCCCGCAGAGACCCTGTGATTCAGTAAAGGTCAGCAAATGAAATAATTAAAAAGGAAAAAGTCGAGATCATTTACCATGAGGCACATCTGAGCATTTTCAAAGAATCTCATCCGGGCAGCAGACCTTATGGGCACGGAGGACCCTGAAAAAGGATGTTGGCAAACTCATGAAATGACTCAATTGACCGAGCTCGACATTGTTTCTCGGCCAGAGTCTCCACCTCCTCCACTTCAATTTCCTTTTCCTCACGGTGAACGGGGGTTCGATCGTGCTCGTTCCCGGTGAGATCAAAGATCTCACGCTCCTCGTTCTCCTGGTTCTTTTTTTGGGCAACCACGAGCTGGTTTGTCTCCAATTCAGGTGATTCTGAATCTCGACCACGCTTGTTAGACTTTGGTTTTTGAGTGGTTTTCGGAATTGGGGATTTAGGGGTTTTGGAAGTTCCCTCGGCAGAACCACCTTTCGGTTTTTTGGCAACAGGGCCTTGACCCTTTGGAACAGTCTCCTTCTTCTTCCGTTGCCTCTTCTTCCTTTGTTGTTGTTCCTGCTCGAACTTCAACAATTCTTCAGGATTAAGACGCTCCATGGGATTATCAACGCCAGAAATGTTCAGAGATCGGTATCCGAGAAGGGTGTCGAAATCCCGAGGAGAGTGCTGATAAGCTCATCGAATACGGCTATTCTCCTAGTCCGAAAGATCCTACTTTTTGTGTCCCGTTAAAAGAAAAAGGTCAGATCGTGAGTCATTCGAGTTTTTTATTCAAAGTGTAAAAGAGTGAGACGTACTATCCGGTACTCGAAGCACTCCACTCAATCCGGGAAAATCATTTGGAATCTGAACGAAGAAGAATTCCTGAATCCATTTTTTGGAGTTCGTCTTTGTCCTCATCACCAAAGGTTCCGGGTGATGCGAACGTTTTGAAAAGAAGTAGTATTCCTCTCCACTTTTTATTATCAAGTTATAAAGGTCGTTCCATTCTCGCATGGTGGGCTCTTCGAGCCTGGCATCTCGGAAAATCAAATAGGTTCCGATCATGTGGCACCAGGCGATAGGAGAAAGTTGGATGGGAGCTAGGTCATAGTATTCTAAGATATTTACAAAAAATTGATGAAGCGGAAGTCGAATTCCGAACTCGAAAAAACGAGCAGAGAAAGCCATAAAACCTAAAGGGGGTCGATGAGCACGTTGATTTTTGTCCGGTGCTATTAAATTCAATCTGTTGGATAGACCATACTGTTTAAAAATCCCGTCTAGTTTAGCTCGAGTTAAATCGGATGGGATAAGTTTTATGGTTCCATCTATGTTTTTGTCATATTCCGGAGGAAAGATGCCGGGGGCTAAACCCGAGGAGCATTCCAAAGAAAAATTAAAAGAGGAATTTCTATCTTCGGCTTCAGGATTATCAGAGTTTGAGACCTTCCTACCAGATGGACCAGGGTGTTGGTCATCTAAACCCAAAGACCGAGGGACCTCTTGATTTAACCTAATGTTCGAATCGGAATCACTGCTATAGACCGAGCTGCTACTACCGTCACTCGAGTTACTATTCGTACTACTCATAGTTAACAAGGAAAGCAATACGGTTGATAATAAACTAACCCTGGATTATGGATTGTCCGAGCTCGGTAAAATGCTTTGGTCCGAAGAAGATATCCGAAGTGCAAGAGGTAAAAGTAAAAATTACACATGAAAAGCTGGGCTATTTATAGAAGAATTTTGTCTTGAAAATCGCGCACGACCCTTGAATTCAACAAATCGGGAAAGGACACGTGTTCGAAGTTTCAAAATTCAAATTCAAAAAGCCCGCTCCGGAGAATTCCAACCGTTTCCGGATAAAAATCGAAGAGTTCGGACAAACCATTATTCGGTAAATAAGTTCGACCATTTAAAAAAAGAGAAAAAAAAGAAAAGAAATCAGGCATTGAGGCTCTTGGTCGGGCCAGCCAACAACTTCCGAGGAACTGAGGGTATCAAAGTCAATAGAACTTTTATCCATAAAAGTTCCTCGAAGGCTATGGATCCGAATCAATTAACCTAGTAAACAACCAGGGTCTAATTCGGCATAGCATACCCATGGGTCTGAGGTCGCTCCTCGATTGGCTCATGAGAAATCACTTGTCATTTTCAAAAGCTGCAAAGGGCACCCTTTGTAGAATATGTCGGGTTTAGCCAACCGCGGACTAGGGATAATCGTAAGTCAAACCATGAGCTTTTCAGATACACCCGAAATGAGAAACATTCCTAAACATTCGCCGAGTCATATCTCGCGATACGGGAATAATTCTTACTTCCTGAATAATTCCGAATACACTTCGGGATGGGGGAGGAAAGTTGTTTTTCTTTGATGTTTTGCAGGAAAACACATCGTTCATGATCAAAGTCAAGTACTTCGGCTTCGCCGAACTCTAAAAGAAGTTCGGACGAAAGCCGGGGGGCTATTGTTATGACCCAAAAATGAGCAGCCCATATTCGGGATCCATCAAAGAAAAAAGCCCATATCCAAGAAGGAAACAATTGTCCAAGGGTCGTAGCTCGAACGATATATAAATATTAACCGAGCAGCAAAGCCGAGCTAAGGCGGAGGTTCGAGCTGGAAGCTCGAGCTCGGACTTAGACTAATAAAGTGCTGGCTGATGATGCTCAAATCAAAAAACGTAACCGTTCGAGCCAGCTATTCGGCCGAAATGATGTGACTTTTGACGGAAAGTCGTGTATTCGTTTGGATTCCTATAAATAGGATCCACATTTATTGTAAAAGACACATTGAATTCAAGCAATAAATATAGCAATAAAAGCAAGTCTTTGAGCTCTACTTACAATCAAGCATTCATTTCAGTTATTTCAATTTCTTATGTTCCAATTTATTTAGTATTCTTATTTAAAATAACCTCATAAATTTCCACCATAAACACATCAAATGATGCATTATTAACTTGAATAAGATGCATTTTTATTCTAAAGCATATGCATTTTTAGATTCATATTGAGTGCATTTTTTGTATTGATTATATGCTGCAGTTTTATGCCTAAAATATTGCATTTTTTACATTGAACGTATGCATATTATGTTCTATGAATTGCACGAAATGAAATTCTTGAATATATATTTTTTACATTTTTGTATTCATATTGAGTGCATTTTTTGTATTGATTATATGCTGCAGTTTTATGCTTAAAATATTGCATTTTTTACATTGAATGTATGCATATTATGTTTTATGAACTGCACGAAATGAAATTCTTGAATATATATTTTTTACATTTTTGTATTCATATTGAGTGCATTTTTTATATTGATTATATGCTGCAGTTTTATGCCTAAGATATTGCATTTTTTTACATTGAACGTATGCATATTATGTTTATGAACTGCACGAAATGAAATTTTAGAATATATATTTTTTACATTTTTGCCCTTTTATGCATTGAGTATGTGCAAAATATGCACCGAAAATTGGACGGGATTTGTTTGATCTGAGCTGTAGATTGAAATATTTAATGGTTCAAATTTTTTCTCATTTAGCACGGAAAATCCTATTATCACCTAATCATACCCTATATATATATATATATATATATATATATATATATATATATATATATGGTTGCATTTTATGGTTATTCATCCTTCATATGTTATATGAGGCCAAAATCCGACCATTAGATTAGAATTTGGGTGATCAAGATTTAATTTGAAAAAGAAAAATTTTCGGTGCAATATGTAATAAAATCTGCTACATTATTTGAGTATAATGGTAACTTTAAGGCTCAGGGATTTGTAAACGTGCAACATGGATCAAATCTCCAAAAATTGCATTTTTCTCTCTCCTTTAAATTTCTATAAAACTTTAAATAATCATAACTCACTCAATTTAAATTATTTTTTCACGTATAATATATCAAATTAAAGATAATTTAATTATCTTTCAAAAGAAATCCCTATTACATATATTCAAAATAATATATTTGTATTAAAAGTTAATAATGTAATAGCTAAAATTAAATAATGTAACATTATACAAAGGATAATGTAATGATATATTTAAAAGTGTTGTGTCATTATTTTGTTCTTAGTGGTACATTATCCGTCGTATTTTTCGTACATTATATGTCCACTGAATGGTATATTATGGAATGTATTGCGTATTTTCCTCTCAGCTCATCTGGTCCTTGATATAAGTATATGATGTGTGCGAAATAATAGACAAATTGGAGCATTATTTATGTTTTGAGTGTTACATTATCTACGACAAATATGCTACATTATTTGTTTACAATTTCAATATTATACAAAAACCTGAAGTCATATTAAAAAAATGAAATAAAACACGCTATAAAAGATAATGTAGTAGATAAAGAATAAATAATGCATCAACTATCATATAAATAATGTGACATATACATGGTTAAAAACTGCAACTCAAAATAAAGGATGTGGCGTCAAACTTCCATGGATAACTTCTCTAGCAATTGTTATATATCGCCTATGTCCCCACCCTCCGCGAATTGCACGCAGCCCTTTCTCCCAACTATTGGCGATCACGTTGTACCTTGCCACCACTGCCGCTGCCAAGGAGAGGAGAGCACGCCGCCTGTGGTCTCTCGCTTGCGCAGCCACTGACTTTGGCGACGCAGACCAACAATTTTACCAACACACGAAAAAAATAGAATTGCGCGTAAAAAAAAAAAACAAACAAAAAAGAAACTTGTAGTGAATGTTTTGATAAATCCAGCTCTTCAACCCTTAAAATCTGCTAAAATTTCTTTAATACTTTGAGGCAGGTTGATTGGGAGAGGGAGGGAGTGGGGGAGGAGAGAGCGAGAAAAAAAATGGAGTTTACGAATTGGTGAGAGAGGGAAGGAGTGGGAGAAGAGAGAGAGAGAAAAAAACAAGATGTTAGGGTGTTGCGTTAGCAATATTATGCATTTACTAAATGACCCCTAATAACTGATTATTAAGGAAATAAAAAAATTTAATTTTAAATTTTCAGTTTGATTTAAGCAACATAATCAAAATAATAAATGGATAAGATTTGGTCTCATATAACATTTGATATATATATATATATATATATATATATATATATATATATATATATAGGAGAGTGATCATATGAGAACTCCCCTTACCATGTGAAAATAAGAACTAATCTCGGCCATCCAATTGGTGATCCAACGCTCAAGACTAAATAAATTTCGTCTGCATTATAGTGTAGTGAAACATTCATTAAAGGGTAATTTTATAATATTTTTTTCTCTCTTCTAAAATCTTCTTAATCTTTAAATGATCATTTCTCCTTCGATTTAGATTATTTTTTGATGTATCATATATTAAATTAAAGGTAATTGAATTATCTTTCAAACGAAATCCCTATTGCATATGTTTCGATTTAAAAATCATCGTAAAAAATGAAAATTAGTGATTATATGCATAATTCTCATAACAGTACACGAATTCTTATATAATGAATGGAGTTGCAAAATATAATGCATGAAGTTATATTATATAATGCACAATATGATAGATAAAATGCAATAACTTTTTCCTGTAAGATAAAAAAAATTAAAATTAATTATCTTTGCATATTGTAGATAATATCATAGTTGTTATAAAAGTTGATCATATATTACTTGTTTTTAATTATGTATTTTTTTGTTATATTATATAAATGTATATTACTATATTATATAATGCATGTTTGTTAGGTATATAATGAATGTTTGCTAGGTATATAATGCTTGTCGTGGTCAATATAATGCATGAAGTTATATAATGAATAGAATAACACAATATAATGCTTGAAATTATAGTATATAATGCAAAATATGATAGATACAATGCAACATGTTTTTTCAGCGAAATCATCATTCATCATTATATATATTTGCACTTGTTATGTATTATATAGTAATAACATATGCATTATAATGAAAGTAATATAATTTTCTCTAAAATAAAATTAATATCATGTATAATATGCATAATTCTCATAACAGTACACGAATTCTTATATAATGAATGAAGTTGCACAATATAATGCATGAAGTTATAGTATATAATGCAGAATATGATAGATAAAATGCAACATGTATATTTCAGCGAAATCATCATTCATCATTATATTTGCACTTGTTATTATATAGTAATAACATATGCATTATAATGAAGGTAATATAATTTTTCTCTAAAATAAAAGTAATATTATATATAATAGAGGAAGTAATGCCGTATAATTATAGTAATATTGTTCTAAAATAAGAGTAATATCATATTATAATGCAGGAAGATGTTTGTTAGGTATATAATGAATGTTAGGTATATAATGCATGTTTCCTAGGTAAATAATGCATGTTTCTTATGCATATAATGAATGTTTGTTAGATATATAATGCATGTCGAGAAAGAAAATGCAAACAGAATCTTAAATAAGTACAAATTGACAAAAATACCTTATAATGCAGGTTTTTTGAGATAAAATGACCGAAAATTTTAGTAAAATCCTGAGCGTTCATTCATCAAAATCAATGGCAAAGATTGGTTCTTATTTCTTATAGTAAGAGTGGTTCTCACTGGATCGCATCCCTATATATATATACTATTTAACTCGCATGGATTATATTATTTTTCACCTCAACAAAATAACAAATGATTTAATTGATGTACCCTTTAAATTTATTCTTACTGTAGAGACTTTAATGTAGCTTCAAATTTAATTTCTGGACATATAGGGAATTGATCCCATATTAAAAGTTTTGTGTTGGATAGTAATTAATACTATAATCAATAGATTTTGACAAGATCAGTGATATATTTTTTTAAATAATATGTATTTTTAATTTAAGTTTTACCAATGAATTATTAGACATATATAAGACGTATCGATATGCTTCAATTGTAAATTATTAGTATTAGATTGATTATTTTAAAAAAGGCTCAATAGGAGCAAATTTGAAAATATAAAAATCATATATATCCCATGTTTGGATAAAATCAAATAGCTTATTTGAGTTTTTCTCTTGTATTATGTATATGATAAATTTCATAATATATCGTGTTTCCTGGATTTATGTCTTAAATCTTGTGCTTTTCAAATTATTTTATCTGTTTTATACAAATAAATATACTTTATGCTTTCTTATGTTCAAACTGTGGAAACATAATTTGCTCGTGTCTTGGGCATAAATTATGAGCTATGTTGTAATACATTATGCCTTTTTTACTTAAACTAGTGCTTTACAACTTAGTTTTATTGTGCTCAACAAAGGAAACACATATGGAGACAGTTTTAATTCGACACTAAAAATTCTCTAAGCATAATATAATATATGAGGTTCATAATTGTTTGTGGAACCATTATAACTCGCCATTAGTATGATATTGTCCTCTTTAGGCTGAAGCTTTTACGGTTTTGCATTTGGGCATCTCCATTCCAAAAGACCTCATACTAATGGGAGTTGGGTGGACTCTTATATACAAGGAATCTCATCCTTGTTTCTCCGATGTGGGACATGGACTTGCCAAAACCAACAATCATTCCCTCAAACCCAAGGACCACAATCCCGTGTCCTTCCCCTCGATCACAATTCATCTTGTACCGCCGTTAACCCATGGGACCCGCCGCCTGACCACCATTGTCAGGAAGCTTTCGACACAATGCACCCATTGTATCGAGGTTTGTTGAGGGCTTCCTCCCCTCGAGCCTTGATACACAAGGCACCCAGAGACGATCCCCGCTCGAATTGAGGGTTTCCCACATTTACTCCAGAATCCACCACCACCCCGGTCCCCCGAACTCTGCTCGAACCAGGGTACCACGCGTTCGTTCCATGTTCACCGCACCAATCTGTTGGGGGAACCGCCCAACTCAACATTAGTATGATATTGTCCACTTTGGGCCAAAGCCCTCACGGTTTTGCATTTGGGCATCACCATCCCAAAAGGTCTCATACCAATGGGAGTTGTGTAGACTCTTATATACAAGGAATCCCATTCTTGTTTCCCCGATGTGGGACATGGGCTTGCCAAACCCAACAATAATGAATTTTAAATATAACTTATAAAGAATTTAAGCATAAAATTTTGAAAAAGTTTTAATCTGGATCATTATTCTTCTTCTTCTTTTTCTTTTTTAAATAAAAATGCCTCACACCCAGATGCTCTCGAAAAATCTTTAACCCATGACCATTTGATCACAGGAGAAGTGTTTCCATTGATGTGGCATGAGTAGGGGATAGATTATTGTTATTTCAGATTAATGTTGTAGATTCATATTCATTTCTATTTAACACAGACTCACTTTTAATGTCGGGCCCTCTCCAGTATTAATTATATGTTTATGTTAATCACGCATAATTAGTTGTGATATATAATTGATTAATTTGTATATAATTTTTATTAGCTATTATGTATAATTGATTCATTAGTATATATATAGAGACTAAATTTTGTGTTAAGATATTGGTGTGTATTAAATATGAATGTTTATAGCCATTTTTTACAATCATGATTAAATGGTAATTACTTTGTCAAATCATGGATTAATCGAATTTAATGAATAAAACTATAACTGATTTAAAGGCGAGGAGTGGATGAGTTTGGGGATAGTAAAGCTTTGTTGTGCAGTGCAGGTTTTTCATATGTATGGGACCGTCAATAAAGCGGCACATAATCTTGCTTAACATACGCTTTTATTCAAAGATAGCTAAGTTATTTTACTTTATACAATTTGTTCAACAACTAAAAATTGCTTTAAAAAAAAACATGTAAGGTAAGACAAGAACATGGAAAACACAAATTAAAATCATTTTTTTATTTTGATTTATTTCAAAATTGCCTATTTTTACTAATCATAAAAGATGCCATATATGAAGTTTTCAAAATCTCATCATTTAGTTACCATACTTGAATCTACACCCTATCATTTGAGGTTTTTTTTAGAAAGTATTTATGATAAACTAATCATGTTTAACAAACAAATTACTTGTTTGTATCCCGTAAGTCATAAATTCGAGGAAGAACAAGAATATTTAGATAAAATAATTTAATTAAAGCATTACGAATGTGATTAATTATATTATGGCATTTATTTAGTATCCTCAAGAATATATCTTATCTATATATATATTAAAACAAAACCGTGGGGCAAAATTGTAATTTTACAGTTATATTTACTAATATATTCACTTCATTAATACACATACATTAATAGTTATATTAATTAACTTTTAAATTCCTTAATGAATAATATATTTTAATTATTTTTGTGATTTATATAAACTTAAAAATATAAATAATATTTGCACATAATAATTAGATTAGAAATGTTATGTTGCCCACTCTATGGTGAGCTTTCATGAGCTACAACATATTTTTTTAAAAAAATATTTTTTATTAATTATTAAATTTTTTTATATTCTTTATAATTTTAACTTATTATAGTTTTAATTAATTTTATAAGTTTAAATTTTTCTATATTCTTTTTTCTTTCACTAAGAAACGTAAGGGTTGTAGTAATGTTGGAGCACATTTATTGGACTTAGATGCATTTGTCCAGGATAATTCCTACTTGAAATATTGTAGTTGGAAGAATTAATTATTCTTTCTATTATTTTCTTTTTATATATTTATTTATTCTCTTTTCAAGCAACTCTTGATTTATTGCTTCTCCCTTTTCTTGTGAATGATTAAATGCTGCTCTAAATTTATTGGATGATTCCCTTCTACCAACATCACAACTATCAAACTATATACAAATACAAATATAAGTTTTGAGAAAACAAGTTATGTTGTCTATTCAGAGTATTGTGAAATTAAGTGATTGCAAATACAAATAACAAATAAAAAATAAAAAACACAAAAATTTATAGTGGTTCGAGCGTAAACTCTACGTCCACTCTCCAAATCTACACATATGATATATATCATTCTAGGTGAAGAACAAAATTACAGAGTTATCAGAGAACACAAATTTTACTCTCCCTCTAAACTAACTAGTCTCTCCTAGCAGCTACATATTTGAGCAAATTTACAATGGTGGTCCCCTCGCTCAGGGTGTAGTGGTTAAAGCACCTTGCCTGAACCAAGAGGTCACAGGTTTGAGCTTCCCCGGGGAGATCTGGGTATGTGAGTTTAATACATGTCCCATTTAAAAAAAAATCTACAATGGTGGGAGCAGAAGTATTTATAAGGATAGATTCCTAGATACATAAGAAAAATCATTCATGATATGATAAAGATATATATTAATCCTAATCTATCTCAAATAGATTAATATCTATCCAAATCTTATACTGCTAAGAATAAATCTCGTCCAACAAATAAACAAGATATACATCATATCTTTACCATATCTCACTAGAACTACTTTCTTGTTTCTCCAATGTGGGACAATTGTGTTTGCCAATTCCAACAATCCTCCCCTCAAACCAATGACCCACATATTTGTGGCCTTCCCTCGAGCCTTGATCTGTCTCAACTCATCTCGCACCGCCGTTAACCCACGAGACACGCCGCCTGACCACTTATTAGAAAGCTTTTGACACAAGGCACCCGAAGACGACCCACTCAAATTGAGGGCTTCCCACATTCATGAGAGTCCACTCCAATAATATTCCACCTTATGCTCAATATCACCTCAACTTTAGCACCTCCTCTTGTGACGGCAAGCAACTCGTGTCAGTCTCTTTGACTGTAAGCAACTCGTACCAATTCCTTTGAGTGCGAGCGCTCGAACCAGTGCCTCTAACTGCGAGCTTTGAACTTGTACCAATTCCTTTGACTGTGAGGCTTAGAAATACCAATCTCATTAATTGCGACCTTCATACTTGTCCCAGCCCCTTCGAACAATAGACTCTTTCTAACTGTTCCTCCAGCGAACATCGAGAGTCCTGCTCCATCGAATCCGGTCTACACCATCAAATGTAAATAAGGATATTATTATTTCTTTCTTTCCTAGATTAGATTTATCTACTTGTATATATTGGTGTTAAGTCTTGATTAATGATATGGTGAAAATTCCCTCAATCACTTCTCGTGTTACATGGTATCCAGAGCATCTTTCGATCCGAGGGGGTGCAATTTAAAAAATTAGGGTTTTTGAGAATTTGGGGGTTAGGGTTTATTAAAGCTGCAGCCAAGTAAATCGCTGCTCATTCACACTCCACCGTCAATCGATCGACACCGCCTACCCAGAAGGCTGCGCCGCCCCCTGACCGACCCGCCGACAAAGTCCGACGACTGGAGACGACGCGTGTGAGACACACGCGCCTCTGAGGATTTTTTAGCAACACTGCACCGTCAGCGCGTCCGACTTTGGCAGGTTTTCCGGCGACCTCCTGTAGGGTTTTACCGTGAACCGAATCACCAAAACCAATTTGAACCGGATCGATTTATGGTTATTGCACATAAATAAAATTCTCAAAAACCCTAGCATGCTCCTATGAATTTAATACAAAGATTTGTGGATTTAGGGTTTACCGTACCTCCGTCGAGTCTGAACCGATCTTTCGCGTTTGAATTCCAAATCTCAATTCAACCACGCGATCCAAATTTATCTGCGGAAGTAGAAATTAGAAATCTAATTTCTAAGAATAAATTCGAAATCAAATAAAGAGAAGAAGAAAGAAATATGTTCTCCAAATCAAATCTTCAGGGCTGTGTCCCAATGCTGTTCAGATCTACTACTGGTGAGGACTCCGTAGATCTGTATTCTGAGCAGGACCAGAATCGAAATTCTCCTCCCTCTTCTCCCAAAATCGGCGCCTCCCTCTCTCTCTCTAGGTTTAGTGTGTTTCAACTGTGTTACAACTTATGAGAGAGAGCTGTCTATTTTTAGACCTAGGGTTGAAAACCTTGATGGGTCATTTTGGGCTCAATTCAGCATATTTAATTGGGCCAGACCTGGGACCTAATGCAAATAATAAAGTGGGCCTATAAATTAATTAATTCTCATGTCCACAACCCAGGACACAATTAATTAATTAATATTAATTCTTTTTCACCACAGAATTAATACTGACCTACCCCTTTATTACCACGTTATGAGAACGGGCTGCATTAATTGAGAATCCCCATATTTAAGGTTACCGGACATCCATTAATTAATCGGAGCCTCTGACAAGCTCTAACTACAATTAATTAATATCTTATAATTCCTGAGTAGTACCACTCAAACCTTATCACTCGTGCCTGAACTTAATCAGCCTGCAGGACTTTGGCACGATAATTGTTATTGAGCTCCTTAGGGAATGTCCCCATCCTATTACTCGGATATGGTTACCTAAGTTTAGTCTCAGGCGGTACTACACGAACTGCTGTTACCCAAGATGCGGATATACGAGCGCGTTACTTAGGCTCTCCACCATGGCAAGTCAAAGCAACAGTCAACGCGTGCAAACCCCTGAATCTTCGTTAGGGTTTGGACTCAATCAATATAACGAGATCTTGTATTCGCTGATGTCAGACAGACAAATACATCTCACTGCGGTCCATCAATACGCCACCTCTGCGTACCAGCATGTCAAGTAACCAAGACAGACTACTTATTCCGACAATGCTGCATCCATCCGGACAGACGTATCCTCATACGTTGTCTCGGCTGTGATCAGGTTTATGTCTCACTAGGTCAAGTGATCATATTATCTTCTGAGATCTACAACACGCCGTATGATCGTCCCTATCGGTGAGACAAGAGGATACCATCGTTCATACATATAAGATTGTTAACAGATAGGAGAAATAAACCGTTGTATACTCATTGTAATAAATGCTTTCAGTATAAATTGTGATGCTCCTCGGCAAACTCGGGATCACGCCCAACTCTAAAAGGTAGTTCCGGAGCCACACCCCCTCTTTCGAGGCGTCAGAGGCGGCGACATATTCCGCCTCCATGGTGGAGTCAGCAATGCATTTCTGCTTTGAGCTCCTCCAAGATACAGCTCCACCTCCCAGGGTAAACACATATCCTGAGGTCGATTTCTTCTCATCCTGGTCCCCTTGGAAATCTGAGTCTGTATAACCCACAGGGCACAAATCCTCACTTTGATAAACTAGGCAGAAATTCATAGTTCTTTTCAAATACTTGAGGATGTGCTTTACAGCTGTCCAGTGCGCATGTCCAGGGTTAGACTGATATCTTGCTACCATGCCAACGGCATAACAGATATCTGGCCTGGTACACAGCATCGCATACATGAGATTACCCACCGCCGAAGCGTATGGTACAAGACTCATCTCGTCTTTCTCCCGCTGTGTCTGAGGACACTGCCCACAAGAAAGACGAACGCCATGTCTGAAAGGTAGCAAGCCTTTCTTGGCGAGTTGCATGCTGAACCGGGCTATCACAGTATCCACATAGGATGCCTGGGATAAACTCAACATTCTTCTCTTACGATCTCGTAAGACCTTAATCCCAAGAATGTAGCCAGCTTCTCCCAGATCCTTAATTTGGAACTGTTCGGATAACCAAACCTTGATTTCAGACATCACTCCCTCATTGTTTCAAAATAGGAGTATGTCATCAACGTATAGTGCAAGGAAGACCACGCTCCCACTGACACAAAGTTGGTAAACACAACTTTCGTTTTTCAACTGTGCAAATCCATAGGATTTAATCAAATCGTTGAAACGTAAGTTCCACGACCTTGAAGCTTGCTTAAGTCCATACAAGGACTTCCTAAGCTTCCAGACAAGATGTTCTTTGCCTTTGCTTATGTATCCCTCGGGTTGCTGCATATAGATGTCCCTACCTTCTTCAAGGTAACCGTTTAGAAAAGCGGTTTTGACATCCATCTGCCAGATCTCGAGGTCCATATGCGCAGCTATGGCAAGGAGTATCCGGATGGATTTGAGCATGGCTACGGGTGAAAAGTCAATGCCCTCTTTCTGACTATAACCCTTTGCCACCAGCCTGGCTTTAAAAGTCGTGATCTTTCCATCCGCCCCTTTCTTCCTTTTGTATACCCATTTGCACCCTATGGCCCTAATGCCATCCGGCAAATCAGTTTTCTCGTATACATCCATAGCAGTTATGGATTCAATTTCAGAATCCATGGCGACACGCCATTTGGCAACATCCTTGTCCTGCACTGCCTCTTCGTAAGTCAGTGGGTCAGAGTCCTCATGTCCGTCTTCCGGGCTCAAGTCCGAAGACTCACCCACGAGCATGTACCTTTTCGGCTGGAAAATAACTCTCCCACTACGACGAGGCATCGGTGCCGTGTCAGTAGTAGGTGCAGTGACTTGTGGTCCTGCACCTTGCACTGAAGAATGTATCTGTGGTGTTGTGCCTCTCACAGGAGCACCCACATCTACACGTTCCCCTTCCCTTGGAATTGCATTCTCGTTCTTAATTTCTTGAAGAACGATATCACTCCTTGACTTGTGATTACTCACATACTCGTCCTCCAAGAATCTAGCGTTGGTGCTAACAACGACTCGTTGACTCTCAGGACAGTAAAAGTAACCACCTTTCGTTTGCCTGGGATACCCTATGAACAACATTACTTTTGACCTGCTTTCTAGCTTATCAGGTTCCTTCGACAGTACGTGTGCCGGACAGTCCCATACTCTAAACTTGCACAAACTAGGTTTGCGACCAAGGAAGAGCTCAGAAGGTGTCTTAGGAACTGATTTAGAAGGCACCACATTAAGCACGTAAGCTGTTGTTTCCAATGCGTAGCCCCAAAACGAAATTGGTAAGTTTGCATAACTCATCATTGATCTTACCATTTCTAGAAGAGTCCTATTTCTTCTTTCAGCTACACCGTTTTGCTGGAGAGTACCCGGTGCAGTCCACTGGGATGTAATCCCATTTTCTGACAAATACTGCAGGAACTCGTTACCGAGGTATTCGCCACCGCGGTCAGATCGCAGCGACTTGATAGTTTTCCCAACCTTCTTTTCTACTTCAGCCTTGAACTCTTTGAATTTCTCAAAGCATTCAGACTTGTAGCGAAGCAGGTAAACGTATCCGTACCTTGAGTAATCGTCAATGAAAGTGACGAAGTACTCGTACCTTCCACGAGCCTGCGTGGACATCGGTCCACATAAGTCAGAATGGATCGATTCCAACACTTCCTCTGCTCGAGACTGACTAGCCTTGAAAGGCCTAGTCGACATCTTGCCCTCGATGCAGGATTCGCAGACTTGATAAGGTACAGCCCGGACTAGGTCCAATGTACCATCATCTGCAAGTCTCTGAATCCGCTTCAAGTTGATTTGACCCAGTCTCAAGTGCCAGAGATATGTAAGATCCTCATTAGAAGAAGTAAGTTTTCTCTTTCTAGGATTATCAATTACGGATGAGTTACATGCAATACTTGCGGAAGACTTATGATTACAGTTAACAACATAGAGAGAATTATTCAGCATTCCACGACAGATAACACCGTTATTACCAATGATAGAAACACCACTATCAAAAATAACTGAATATCCATCAACATAAAGTTTCAAAACTGAAATAAGGTTTCGCCGAAAATCCGGCACGTACAAAACATCTCTCAATGTTAAAACATAATCATCAAAGTACAAGGTGAAATCTCCAATGGTAGCTGCACTCACTTGTGTTGCGTTCCCCATCAAGATGGTAACCTCGTCATTCTTCAGCACCCTCCTCGGTGTGAACCCCTGCAAAATGTAACAAACATGATCAGTAGCTCCAGTATCCACTACCCACAAATGAGTAGAAACCGATGCTAAACATGTTTCCGTTACAAATGCAAATGACGTACCTTGTCCCTTAGCATTCGGACAATCCACCTTTCCGCATCCAGCACACTCGTTCTTCTTTGGAGTGACCTTGGCTCTCTTCCCCTTCCTAGACTTGCTATCACTTCCTGTTTTCCTGAACTTGCTCTCAGCACCATCATCTCCAACCTTAGAGGTTGTCGAACCAGTACTAGAACCAGGCAAACAGGTTTCCGTGCTCGCATGGTAGACTGCTCCACTACAAGATCCTCAAGCAGCTCATGCAGAGCATACTCTCCCTTTGCAGCAGCAACTACCTTAAAGTCATGATAAGATTCCGGAAGAGAATTCAAGATAATATCAATCTCGCCTTGCGCACTGATATTACCACCCCGCACAGTAAACTGTCTCATGAGATCAATCACAGACATCATGTGCGTAGTCACTGAACTATCCTCAACCATCTTCTTGCACACAAGATTGTGCACAAGCTTACAGTTAATAGTTCGCTCCACTTTGCCAAAGGCCGTCGAGAGTTCCTTCCAAAGCTCTCCAGCCCTTTCGAGGTGTTCATACTTATACCTTAATTCTCTAGACAGGGAACCCGTGATGAGCCAGAAGGCAAACTCATCAGCATCCTCCCATCTGTCATAGAATTCAAGCTCAAGCTCGCACACTCCTCTTTGAGAACGCAACAGTGGATCCATGTAAAGAACATGTGCTTGATTTTTTAGATAAAGGATGTGTTTGATGCAGAAACTCCATTCATGGAAGTTTGGACCAGTTAGAGGATTGAGAGCAAGTATATGATCGATAGTAGACATAGACATATCTGAAAAAATAAAGAATCTTAAATAAGAACATACATGTTGAACTTCGAAAACAAATGCATTGAAAACTTTTTAATAAATCAAATACAAATGTTTTCCACTAATTACCCAAGAGTTCCCACTGCAAGCTACACTCGTAGACATTTATGATGTCACCCTCAACCAGAACTGCGGGTTTTAAGCCCCAATCCATTTAATTTCACTACCATGTCAGCATGCTTTTGACACTAGAAATTAATAATTAGTGAAAACCTTAGACCAAGCCATCTCTCAAGAACAGGGATGCAATTCTTGCATTATACTCTAAGATTCTTCTAAGCAATTAACCACAAATTTAACTCCGGCCAAAAGAGACAGTTTAGCATGGCACGTAACCATACCGCACAGCCCTTAAAGCTTTTGTTATCTATAATTTAAATCAATCCTAGAATACTTGTGAAAGATGTCTACGCAAGCTACACTCGTAGACGTTTGCGCAAAGCCCTCCCACTATTCACATGATTTAAATTGTTTGTCTAGAAATCCCAACAACCGTACCCATGCACCTCCAGGAACTAGCAAGCTACACTCGTAGACGTTTACTAGAACGAGAGATACACTTACAGCCTAGGACCGCTTTGTGGAGGTCTATTGATTTTAATTAAAAAATATGCTTAGTAGTTTTCTTTTAAAAGGTTTCTTTATGTGCACACATAATTTCTTTGTCATTATATTTTCCAAATTTTTGCATATAATTAAACAAGCCCAAAAATTCCCAAAATATAATCCAACAAAAGAAATTAATCACATAAGCATGCTTGGAAAACTGTAAATAATAAAAGTAGTAAAACATGATTTTCCTATTATCTACACATGCTTAAATTGCGCACATAAATAAATCACATATCATACGAGGACAATTAAGGCAAACAAAAATTCCTCGTGGCCCCAAAAAATAGAAAATAATATCTATCTATTACAAATTTGAATTTTGAATCAATTTGGATAAATCCAAATCTTTTCAAATCTTCCAAAAGGGCCTTCAAATCTGGATACACCAAATCTTTTGGATTTTTAGGCCTTTGTGATCTGATGATTTGCCCTAACCCTAATGCAAACCCTGGGGTTTACACAAGATTGTGCAAACCACCAAAACACGAGCCAACGCGACAGGACAGCAGCAGCCGACGACAGCCGCAGCCACCGCCGACAGGCCGGCCACGGGCCAGCACCGCAAGCTCTCGCGCGCACTCCCGCTGCGCGCCATGGGTGTTGCTCGCGTGCGCCGTGCGCGCGCCGCACGCCCCGGCCGCGCGCCTGCCCTGCGCCACGTGCCATCGTCCGGCGTCGTCTCCGTCTTCGTTCTTCGTCCTCGACCCGTCCAAATTAAATTTGAAAAATTACAGAAAAACTATTCTAATTATAATTTTTCAAATCTACACTAATCACGGATTTTCTCGTGATTTTACAAAAACAATTCAGCCCTACACGGATAAACCACCGCGGGCTGAATCAACGGGTTGCCACGAGGAACAAAAACCAAACATCCACAAAATAATAAATTCATACATGCATACAGAATTCAATTATGCACAAAAGAGCCATAAATCAGAAACATGGCTCTGATACCAATTGTAGGGTTTTACCGTGAACCGAATCACCGAAACCAATTTGAACCGGATCGATTTATGGTTATTGCACATAATTAAAATTCTCAAAAACCCTAGCATGCTCCTATGAATTTAATACATAGATTTGTGGATTTAGGGTTTACCGTAACTCCGTCGAGTCTAAACCGATCTTTCGCGTTTGAATTCCAAATCTCAATTCAACCACGCGATCCGAATTTATCTGCGAAAGTAGAAATTAGAAATCTAATTTCTAAGAATAAATTCGAAATCAAATAAAGAGAAGAAGAAAGAAATCTGTTCTCCAGATCAGATCTTCAGGACTGTGTCCCAATGCTGTTCAGATCTACTATTGGTGAGGACTCCGTAGATCTGTATTCTGAACAGGACCAGAATCGAAATTCTCCTCCCTTTTCTCCCAAAATCGGCACCTCCCTCTCTCTCTCTAGGTTTAGTGTGTTTCAACTGTGTTACAACTTATGAGAGAGAGCTGTCTATTTATAGACCTAGGGTTGAAAACCCTGATGGGCCATTTTGGGCTCAATTCAGCATATTTAATTGGGCCAGACCTGAGACCTAATGCAAATAATAAAGTAGGCCTATAAATTAATTAATTCCCATGTCCACAACCCAGGACACAATTAATTAATTAATATTAATTCTTTTTCACCACAGAATTAATACCGACCTACCCCTTTATTACCACGTTATGAGAACGGGCTGCATTAATTGAGAATCCCCATATTTAAGGTTACCGGACATCCATTAATTAATCGGAGCCTCTGACAAGCTCTAACTACAATTAATTAATATCTTATAATTCCTGAGTAGTACCACTCAAACCTTATCACTCGTGCCTGAACTTAATCAGCCTGCAGGACTTTGGCACGATGAATGTTATTGAGCTCCTCAGGGAATGTCCCCATCCTATTACTCGGATATGGTTACCTAAGTTCAGTCTCAGGCGGTACTACACGAACTGCTGTTACCCAAGATGCGGATATACGAGCACGTTACTTAGGCTCTCCACCATGGCAAGTCAATACAACAGTCAACCCGTCCAAACCACTGAACCTTTGTTAGGGTTTGGACTCAATCAATATAACGAGATCTTGTATTCGCTGATGTCAGACAGACGAATACATCTCACTACGGTCCATCAATACGCCACCTCTGCGTACCAGCATGTCAAGTAACCAAGACAGACTACTTATTCCGACAATGCCGCAGCCATCCGGACAGACGTATCCTCATACGCTGTCTCGGCTGTGATCAGGTTTATGTCTCACTAGGTCAAGTGATCATACTGTCTTCTGCGATCTACAACACGCCATATGATCGTCCCTATCCCTATCGGTGAGACAAGAGGATACCATCGTTCATACATGTAAGATTGTTAACAGATAGGAGAAATAAACCGTTGTATACTCATTGTAATAAATGCTTTTAGTATACAAAACCCATCACCTCTGTCGTCATCGCCTGGTCCTTCTCTACCTATCTGTGTTTCTGTTTTGGTCTTCATTTGATTGTGTTGGGCCTTGATTTGATACAATTTGGATATTTAGTTGCTTTCTGAACATATATTGTAGAAAGTATGAAGGTTTCATGTAACTCCGAAAATTTGGTTACAATATATGTTGATGAATATGTTCAATTGCTTCAGTTCCGTGAGACATGTAAGTCTCGTTCTGCTTCAGCTATTGTCGAGTCCAGTAATTCTAATACTTGTCTTCTCTCTTTGTCTTCTAAATGGGTCATTGATTTCGGTGCCACAGATCATATGACAGGTAATTCAAGAGTATTCTCTGAATTTCAGAAAAATAAGACTCTCTCACCTGTTACTTTAGCAGATGGTTCCAAGTCTCAGGTTAATGGATATGTAAGTGTCCAACTTACACCTTTCTTGCCCTTGTCATCAGTTTTGAGTTTGCCCCAATTATCCTATAACTTGATTTCCATAAGTAAACTCACACGTGATCTTAATTGTTGTGTCTCTTTCTTTCCTGATTATTGCTTGGTTCAGAATTTGTTGACAAAGAAGATTATTGGTAAAGGATATGAATCAGTGGCCTATAGATTTTTTATATGCAACATCACATGTCTGTCGCATGTTCAGGTACTGTCTCTCCCATGGAAGCACATTGTCGGTTAGGTCATCCCCCTCTCCCTTTATTACAGAAAATGTGTCCTCAGTTCTCTCATTTATCATCTTTAGACTGTGAGTCGTGTCAGTTTGCTAAACACCATTGTGTTCATAAGTCCTCGAGTCAATAAGCGAGTTAGTGCTCCATTTGAGTTAGTCCATTCCGATGTTTGGGGTCCGTGCTCCATTACATCCAAGCCTGTGTCTCGTTACTTTGTAATATTCGTAGATAACCACTCTCGTATGACTTGGATTTATTTGATGAAAACCCGTTCTGAATTGTTTACTCACTTTTCTCCCTTTTGTGCTGAGATTAAAACTCAGTTTAATGTGTCTGTTAAAACCTTGCAAAGTGATAATGTTAAGGAATCTCTCCCCGATATATTTCGTAATTATATGATGCACAATAACATTCTTCATCAAACTTCTTATGTTGACACACCATCTCAAAACGGTGTTGCTGAATGAAAGAGTCGTCATCTTCTTGTAACTACTAGAGCCTTGTTATTTACTATGCAAGTTCCTAAACATTTTTGGGCTGATGTTGTTTCTATTGCATATTTTCTTATTAATCGCATGCCATCATCTGTCCTTCGTGGGATGTCTCCTATCCATGTTCTGTTTCCCTCTCAGCCTTTGTTTCCAATTGCACTTAAAGTATTTGGGTATACTTGCTTTGTTCGGGATGTTCGTCCCCAAGTTACTAAATTAGATCCCAAATCTTTGAAGTGCATATTTCTGGGTTATTCTAGGCTACAAAAGGGGTATCGATGTTATAGTCTGAGTCTAGATAGGTATCTTGTGTCTGCTGATGTTACCTTCTTCGAGAATACTGTCTACTCTCCGGTCTCTACTCCTCCTCCCACTGAGAGGGAAGATACAAATTTTCTTATATACACTACCTCGGCTCCAGTTATTCCTACAGCCTCTAGTCGTCCTCCTCTCACACAAACTTACTCTCGCCGACCTCGTCCTATTCTGCTTGCTACTGATGTGGTGCTTGATACATCTGATACATGTCCTGATGAGCCAATAGCTTCAATGTCAGATCCTGTCTCAAGTGATGATCTTCCTATAGCTCTCCAAAAAGGTAAACGCTCTTGTACCTTTCCTATTTCTTCTTTTGTTTTCTATGATTTTTCTCTGCCCCTACTCGTGCCTAGGTCACTTCTCTTTCTTTTGTTTCTATTCCTAAATTTGTTGTTGAAGCTTGGACTCACTCTGGTTGGTGTGATGCTATGATTGAGGAGATGAATGCATTATATGCTAATGGTACTTGGGTTTTGGTAGATCTTCCGCCGGGTAAACAGCCTATTGGGTGTAAGTGGGTATTTATTGTTAAGGTTAATCTAGATGACAGCATTGCTCGTTTGAAGGCTCGTTTGGTTGCCAAAGGTTATGCTCAAACTTACGGTGTGGATTATTTTGATATTTTCTCTTCGGTTGCCAAAAAGACTTCTATCAGGCTTTTGATTTCATTAGCAGCCTCTCATCATTGGCCTCTTCACCAATTGGATATTAAAAATGCCTTCTTACATGGTGACCTTCACGAGGATGTTTATATAGAGCAACCACCTTGCTTTGTTGCTCAGGGGGAGTCTAAGCAAAAGCAAGTTTGTTTTTTGAAGAAATCTCTGTACGGTTTGAAGCAGAGTCCTCATGCATGGTTTGGTAAATTTACTCAAGGTGTTGAGAAGTTTGGTATGAAGATGAGTAAATCTGATCACTCGGTTTTCTACAAACACTCTGACCATGGCATTATTTTATTGGTTGTCTATGTCGATGATATTGTTATAACTGGTAGTGACAGTGCAGGAATTTTGGCTCTCAAGCAATTCCTACACACTCAGTTTGAAACCAAAGATTTGGGGATGCTTAAGTATTTTCTTGGTGTTGAGGTTATTCGGAGCAAGAAAGAAATATTTTTATCGCAGAGAAAATATGCTCTTAACTTGTTATCTGAAACTAGAAAATTAGGGGCTAAATCATGCAATACTCCAATGATTCCCAACTCACAATTTACAAAAGATGGTGAGTTGTTTGATGATCCTCAGAGGTATAGAAGAGTTGTTGGAAAACTTAACTATCTTAGGGTAACTCGCCCTGATATTGCTTTTTCAGTTAGTGTGGTAAGTCAATACATGTCTTCACCTACTATTGACCATTGGAGGGCTGTTGAACAAATTTTGCATTATCTTAAAGGAGCACCAGGACGTGGAATTGTATATGCTGATCATGGTCATAGTACAATCGAGGCTTTCACAGATGCTAATTGGGCAGGATCAAAAGAAGATCGTAGATCGATTACAGGATATTGTGTTTTTGTTGGAGGCAATCTGGTTTCATGGACAAGCAAGAAACAACAAGTTGTTTCACGATCGAGTGTTGAGTCTGAGTATAGAGCTATGGCTAAAGCTGCATGTGAGATACTTTGGGTTGAAGAATTTATCAATGAAGTAGGTTTGAAGGTTTCAATGCCGGCTAAGTTATGGTGTGACAATCAAGCTGCAATACATATTGCTTCTAATCCAATTTCCATGAAAGGACTAAGCATATTGAAATTGATTGTCACTTTGTTCGTGAGAAGATTCAGAAGGGTCTCATATGTACAGGGTATATGAGGACACAAGACCAACTTGGAGATATATTTACTAAAGCTCTGAATGGTGCTCGAATTGATTATCTTTGTAACAAGTTGGGCATTATTAACATCTATGCTTCAACTTGAGGAGGAGTGTTAGGAATATTGTAGGAATATACCTAGTATATTCAAATGTAAATAAAGATAGTATTATTTCTTTCTTTCCTAGA
This sequence comes from Plectranthus barbatus, assembly GCA_026898455.1. Classification (NCBI taxonomy): domain Eukaryota; kingdom Viridiplantae; phylum Streptophyta; class Magnoliopsida; order Lamiales; family Lamiaceae; genus Plectranthus; species Plectranthus barbatus. The sequence continues at coordinate 201,642 of JAPKLW010001303.1, forward strand.
TTAGATTTATCTACTTGTATATATTGGTGTTAAGTCTTGATTAATGATATGGTGAAAATTCCCTCAATCACTTCTTGTGTTACAGTTTTTTTGCTCCCACGATCCTCAAGGGCCCTGCTCTATCGAAACCGGTCTGTGCCAGCAAACTACGAGAACCTTGCTCCATCAAACTTGATTCATTGTAGGCTGCGAGCCATCTCAACCTCCCCCACACCATATAGCCCATCGTGTGAGATGTACAACCTAAATTCAGTATTTGATTCAAGGTCGGACCCAAAATTATAACTTCTGATTGTTCCCTCCACACCTTTTGCAACAACATGTCTCCCAGCTTAATATTTGAGCACTACGAGCTCTTTCCAGTGCATCCTTTTATTGTTCTGTCAGCTTGTTGGTCAACACAGCCTCCTCCTTCAAGGTATCTGCCAAGCCTTGCTGCCAAGCACCGCTCGCATCTTCATTCTCCAGAGATCGAAGTCGTTTCATCATGTGAAATGCTCCACCTCGAATATTGGTTGAACCTATTGCAGTCACTTTGACCACGTGTTCGCTCCACATTCACCGCATCAATTTGTTGTAAAATGAAGTGATTGCAACACAAATAACAAACTGAAAATAAAGAAAATAAAAATTTATAGTGGTTCGAGCATAAGCTTTACGTCCACTCTCCAAGCCTACACATGTGATATATATTATTTAGGGTGAAGAACAAAATTACATAATTATCAGGGAACACAAACTCTGCTCTCCCCCTAAACTAACTAGTCTCTCCTTGCAGTTACATCATGTTTGGGCAAATTTACAATGGTGGGAGCAGAAATATTTATAAGGATAGATTCCTAGATACATAATAAAATCAATCATGATATAGTAAAGATATATATAAATCATAATCTATCTCAAATAAAATAATACCTATTTAAATTATATACTGATAACGATAAATCTAGGGGTGACAAATGGGTCTGGTTCGGGTTGGCGGGTCGGGTTGTGACCTGATAATAACAAGCGACACGCCAACCCGAACCCGACCCGTATATTTTTGCGGGTCAGAAATCTCAACCCGAACCCGATCAATTTATTTTTGTGTCGACCCGAAATTGACCCGAAATGACCTGTTTTACTATTTTAAAAATTAAAAAAAATGTTAATTAATTTAAAAATTAATAAATTGTGTAAACTATTTCAAAATTTTGGTTTTAGGCTATATTTTATTTATTTAATTATATTTCATAAATAATAATAATAATAATTAATATTATTGGTGGGTCAAATGGGTTCGCGGGTCAACTTGAGATTGACTCGAACCCAATCCGAAAATTAAATGGGTTGGACGAGTTGACCCGAAACTGATCCGAAAATTAGATGGGTTGACCCAACCAGTTTTTTTCATGTTAGGTTCGTGTCGGGTTGTCGTGTCGGGTTAAAGATTGCCGCCCCTAGATAAATCTCGTCCAACAAAGAAACAAGATATACACCATATTTTTATCATATCTCACTCGAACTATTTTCTTTTTTCTTCAATTTGAGACAATTGAGTTTGCCAATCACAACACAGTGTGTAAAAACCCGCACCGAATTGTGCTTCTTGTTTTTTAACGCTATTTTAATAGAAAGAAACTAACCTCATATTACTCGAACTTATGATCAATTAAATATAGACATAACACTTAAATATTAAGTTTCGGAATTGAGGCCAAATTGGACTTGTTCCAACCACCTGTGAAGGTCCCTAAACCTACAGTAGATGAAAACATTGAGATTCATAGAGGGATACGGGAGCCAGCCGTATGAGATACACCACAAAAGTAGTTGCAATGAAGCATCACTAGTTACATCTACACAGTTTCTTCAAAGCTAACAAGCTTAAATCACACCAAAATTCTTTCACTAATCATCGGTCATTGATGGCGATAGTCTTAGAGTTGGGCTGACACTTCCAGCTCGACTTATCTTGAGAGCGTCGAGGGCCTTCTGTATCTCCATTGTCATGGCACTGTCGACGCTGCCTGATGATAGTTTCTTGTGCGCCTTGTGCAAATGAAGCTTCAACGAGCTGCTGCTCAGTCCGGCATTCTTTCCACAGATGGGGCAAATCTTCATCATTGGTCTGCGCTGCTGCCACTCCATTGAAACTTTTCCGTGCAGCTTTTTGTCCAAGTCCAACAGTATCCTCGCGAACCCATCGTTCGGCTGGGCTCTCCGGTGAGCTCGTTTCAGGGCGTTCCATGCTTGAAGCAGTGTCAAGTTTCTGCATTTCATACAGCTTCAAGAATGAGTTCCTTTTGCATCATTCCACGTATGAACTCACATTGCAAAATTAACATCAAACGAGGGGTCGTAAACGTACTTTCTAAGCATCATGTAAGCAAGAATGAGTGTTGCACTCCTACTCTTCCCTTCAAAGCAGTGAACCAAGACTTTACCACCTGTTTGCTCAACATGATTGATGTAATCATGAGCTTCTTGGAAGATATTACTGATGTTGGCATCTTCGTTATCACATATCTGGTCACAAAGAGGAGCCACGATCAAGAATCCGATTTATAAAAGTTATGTAATCCTAACTCAGTTCTGTATTATAAAAGCTGTGGGCATTACTTACTGCGAAGTTTTTGTATTCAAATAAATCGGGAAACTGTGAATCCGCCTGTCCAATTTCATTTGAGCAAAGACATAAAATATGCGTGATTCCCAAAAGCTGTAGAGTGTAAACAGATCTAGCAGCAAGTGCCCCACCGATGAACAGACTGCTCGATACTCGCGATGGCTTTTCTGTGTTTGCTGCATCAGATATCAATCCTATCCTCTCTAGAATGTGTTCAAGCCTGACCTGGTAATCAAGAACCACAGATCAATTCTGAGGAAAGTCGAAGCGCATGACTGTTATTGAATCATACCTTTAACTCATAAGCATCAACCACATAGTTGTTATCACTGCCTTCAAAGAATCCAGTAGTGAAATTATTCTCCTGGCACAGTTTAATAGCATCACTTTTGAGCATATCGTTCCATTGTTCTAATTCTTTGTTTAATTCTGCATCCACCTGAAAGAGAACAGAATGGAACCAACAATGTAACAAATCGCAAGACAAGTCGCATTATGCAGTGATTCTGCAAAACTTCTATCAAGAATTTAAGACAGAGAACACAACAGCATTTGGAAAGATAAAAATCAGTTTAAGCATTTGAGAGATCAAAGATAGCTAACATGATATTAGATGTGGTCAGCCACAAAAGACTAAAAATCACAATGTGATAAGTTGATATGCATTAGTATTAGGATCCAACTATTTCTTACAAAACTGGCTTATAAGTAGAGGGATGTCTCATCATTATAAGAAGGTCAAGGCCTTTGTCCACAATCGATGTGGGACACATTTAACAATTAGTTTAGTTGTCTAAAATTAAAAAAGAAAAAGGAAACCAAGGCAGCCTTTCTCAAGACCAGTTGTAAAAGTGAGTGAAATTTTAGTTCTCATTTAGATAACAATAAAATATTGCAGACCTTAGCAAATTTGTGGAAGTCCCGGAGCTTTGCTGTCAACCGCAAGCTACGCAAGGGCTCTCCACTCCCCTTGCCTTTCCAATACCAATTTGGGGAACAGCTATCTAAACTTTCTCTAAATCCACTAGATGGGTTCCTAGGCACTGTTCTCTGCATTTCTGAATCATTTACATCTGAAGAATTATCACTAAAGACCCGATCCCTGCCAGGCGAACATGCAAAGTGGAACTGTGATGGTGAATCAGGAACCAGATCATCTTTCTCGAGATCACCACAAGTAGATTTATTAATTATAGTGAGAAAAGCTCGCAACAGGCCATCTAGTTTCTGGTGAAGAGTAAGAAGGAAAATCTGAAATCCCTGCAAGTCTCTGAGTGCTGCTCGAAATCCACTTCTGAATGCCTGTACAACTGAGGTCATTTCATATTCCTGTATATCAGTTGTTGCATCAATATTTTCTGGTGAAGCCCCCAATTTCCCACTGGTTATTTCATACAACAGCTGTAATGCATATTCGGAACTGTTTATGAGGAGTTCAACTAGCTTGGGGTAATTTGCTTGGTCATTTGCACGTTTTCCAGCTGGTGGTCTTCGAGGTACCCCAGAGTCTATTGCCACGATATGAAAATCACCAGCTGACTCGTTCAAAGAGAGACTCTTGACACTCATGTTGCTAGATTTTGGAGATTCTATAATCTCGGAAACATCAGAACTCTGTGATACCAATGATGGTTGAGGAGGGTTTAGTCTACTGCTGTCTACAGAGGTTGCTCTTCTTTCTTTTTGAAGTGCCTGAATAACTTTTGGCCTATATCTATCGATTGCGGAATCAAAAGCCAACTCCAGCGCATCAAAATTTGCACTAGCACTCTTTTCAGTCAAGAGTAGATTGGCAGAGTTTCCTCGCCACCTGAGATGGCGACAAGGGAGGCGATCTTCATTTCTTATAACAAGGTCTAACATCAAAATCCTGCCAAGTGCTGCCGCGGTCTTTTCTGCAACTTCTCGTGACTCAAAAGCACTTGAGCTTTCCAATAAAGGGCATCCATGCATATAACTGCAATTGCCATTATTAGCAAAAGATCAGATAAGATTTGCTGGTCAGTTGCTATAAAATTGATTTACAGAATAACAAGAATGAAGCTTATCGAACTCCAAACATCTAACAGCAAAAGCATTTTAAATAATAATTATATTCCCTATTTTCATCTTCATAGGAAATAGTTGATCAATTTGTATATTTCCGAGGAGAAACATGTAAGATAATCTCTCTACCAGAGAAGAAGTCCAACATTTAAATGCAGAAAACCTCTGCCCTCTGAAATAGGTGACCATAACAAGTAGAAAGCAACGGAAGATTACTAGATGCCCCAGCACTTGACATTTGCTTTCACACTTTCATCACAAGAAGACAGAGACTAAGCTCAAGAGATTTCTATCCATGTTTTGTGACTAGAAGACAGTGACTAAGCTCAAGAGATTACTAAACATACTTCATCACTAGAAGGCAGCGACTAAGCTCAAGAGCTTCCAGAAGTTCTGAACAAGTCATTTCACCGATTTCATCCCCTTCTGCAACGGCAGCATCTTTAGCTTTTTCTGCAGCCTCCTTTATTTGCTGCCACTCTGGACTGGCATTATGAACGACCCTTGCCTGCATTTAGTACAAGATTTGACTGAGTACAAATTTTTGCTTCATTTTTAGAGGCAAGTAGCGTTCAAGTAAGGAGGTACAACTTGTGGAATTTTGACACCTAGCCACTTAGCAAATTCGTAGCCAAGTCTCTCTGATTGGGTTGCCATCCTTGATGATGCGAACTTTATGACAGCCGCAGCTTCTTTAGTAGGAGAAGACTCATCATTTCCTGGTTGGTTAAATAAAGCAAAGAAAACAACACCCCCAGAATTAACAGTGACCTGCACCCGCAAACATACCCACAACCATAAGAAAAATAACAATCAATAACCATCACAATGAATTATCAGCTTTTTTTTTTTCCTGACAAACCTCCAGTGCTTTGGTCATCTCATCCTCAGAGTGCTCTGTGCTGCTGCTATGCTCCGCATGGTGAAGAGACAGAAGTGTGTTCCAGGAAAAGGAGCTTGATTCAATGTCTAACATGTCTGATTTACCAAATCTTTCCCACAAACTGATTTCTATATCTTGATCAGGTGGAGGAGTGTTTATATCAACGTTACAATCTTCTAAACTGAAAATAACATTCCCAACAAAAAAACAATTATGTTCTGCATACAATAGAAGAATTAACAACATAGTCTTACTATATGGAAATATTCAGAGAGTATAAAATGACATGCATGGAATTTGATACCAAGAAGTATTTCGACAATAATTGATATCATCTTCGTCAGTAGTCAAACCTGTTGTTATATTGTTGACAGCAATAGATGCACGGACACAATTCAAGTCAAACAGCACTCTTCTAGATAGCTTATCTCAATTCACTACAACAATAACCAATTTCTGAAACCATACAAATTATATAATTATTAGTTTACCAAAAATTTATCATCAGTTGCAAATATTTATATACAAAATGCTTTACAGACACATTTCCTCTTATTGAAATACAGGTATTCGCTTTCAGAAAGTTTAAACCAATTATCACCAGGGATACTTATTCTTCTTACAGTGGGATAAAATATTAAGCAACAGAGAAAGAACCATTATTTCATTTCTTCCATGTATCTAAACTCTGTTCAACCAGCGATAGAAGATTACTCCTATTTGAATCCTGTTGTAAGTTCAAACTAGTCAATACTATCCAATGTTACAATTCTGCTTAACCACAGGTAGGGATGGTTGATAGTTCTTTCCTCCATCTCAAGGCTAGGTCAAGACTTGATATATTTCTGAATTTTACTTTACTCTATAAGATCCCTATGAACTAGATTTTTCATGCTCTTGCTTGTTTCCAAATTAAGCATCATTAGTTCCAGAATTGCAAAAGCACACACTTTCTGCTGGATATATCTGTTAATTTTCACTTCACTAAAAATTGGAAGGACTTATTGTAACACTTCAAAAGGTGATGCTAATTCTGCCAGAGAAAGTTCCTATGGTCATGGCCCATAAAACGGAGATTACTTTTTATGTAAATGAGATATGATTATCTGCTTCACCACAACAGATAGTAAAACTACATTTGGGCCTTATTTGGTATGACATTTTGTACGATAATTGGAAAAGTTGGCATTGCCTGCAGAGAATATTTATTAGCTTTCACTTCATTAGAAACCGGCCGGACTAATTCTAACACTTAATAAAGGTAATGCAAGTTGCTGCCAATAAAGTTTTTTTTAGATCCATGGTTCATAAAACTGAGACTATTTCATCTGTTAGAAAATGCTTACTTTGTTTCACCACAACAAAAAGTTAGTATCAGGAAAATGGAAACAAATTTTGATTAACAACAATATCATGATTCATATCTCATGCAATGCACACTCTGATTAAATAATCACGATGTATCTGAAGTAGCAAATAATCTATCTTGTTCATACTTATTTTATTGGTCAGGAACTAAGAAATGACCACACTCGTCCAAACTATTTCCCAATACACGTACACTCAATCGCAAATAGCCCACATTGTGAATGAGGATTAAGAAACATCAAAATATAGACCAACCATATGGGCATACTCTCAGTGCGATGAGGCCGGAAAGGAAACCCTGAGGTCCGATACTTGGAGCTGCGCTTTCGAACAAGCTCAAGCCATTGTGCAAACCGATAAGCAGGTCCTGCAGTAATATCCCCTAACATATACAATACCTGCATATCCAAACATCAAGTTTTAAGCCCAAAATCCTTTTTTTTTTTCACTTTCAGCATCAATTTTCACAGAAAAAATTTGTCCCCAAAAACAAAGAACACGAAATGAAATGAATTAACTGAGAGAGAGATGTACCCTAGAAGTGACGGTAAGGGGCAAAGGGGTATCTGGCTCAGTGCTTGCCAGATCAAACTCTCTGTCTTCCTCCTCTTTCTGCATAAACATACATGTATGTATAAAACATCACATCACATCAATCATTATAATCCCTTTCCACACTAATGCCAATAGCTTCTTGATATTGACGCAAAATGCGCATCTAAAGGAAAAGGAGCAAAGGAACTCCAGATCTAAAAAAAAAAATACTAACTTAGGTCGCATATATATAAATATGTGTACACGATCTGCATATGAAGAACGAAATAAAAATCAATGGAGCAAGCTTTTTAGGTGTGTGCGTAATGATTTGAATAGTGAAAAAGCGAGTTGGAGAGAGGGAATGTACGTGAAAAGTGAAGTGGGGGTGCTCCCTTTGGGTTTGATCTTGAGCGGCCATTGAGGGGTGTGGGTGGATGGAAATTGGAAGGAGTAGAGATGATAAATTGGGTTTTGAAAAAATAGTGGATCAAGGAGGCTAAGTATGGGTGGTGGGCGTTGACGGTGAAGGCTCAGACATTGTAGCAGTTACTCATTCCTAGATCTCTGCCCATGGCGGTTACTCGCCATTGTCCCCTCCCCGCCCAAACTATATTTTCAGAATATTAACAATTTGGAGAAATGGATTATAAATCAACCAATATATTCATGGTTATTATATAATTAACTGATTTATTAAAAATCTAGGTATAATATGTGATTATAAAAATGCGTAAATAATTTTACATATACAGTGATGATAAAATTAAAAATGACCCTAGGTAAGTAAAACTGATTTCCTCATCAACAGGCTTCAATATTATATTAATCTTTGACGTGCCAATACATTAAAGAGAGTGATAATAATTAAAATTGATTTTACTATCAATTTTATTTTGATACATCAATATATGGGTAAATGTTTATCGTGGGTAGTTGAGTGAAATTGAACTCCTCTTTAAAAATACTTCAATGTTCATCGCGAGCACTTAACGTAAAAATATGTTCACAATTTACATATCTCTATATTTATACATTATGGTTATGTTTTCTAAAATTGAGGGTTGGATAAACTTTCCAGTTGTGTTTATAAATTAATATAAAATGTACGGAGTCATAATTAGTTAATTTTATATTGATTTATAAAGACATTAATTAATTATGACTCCAGTAAAAAGTCACATGGTCCTTGCATAAAAGATGGAACATAAATAACAATGACTACTATAATAATTCCAATTTCATAACGTGCATTTGAAATGGGTTAGAGCCTCTATCTTAGGGCACAATTTCTCCATCATAAACTCTTCCAACACTTAAAGATTCTGAATTCCAACAATTCCTATCAATATAAATTACCCCATCACACATAATTAATTTATGTTTATAGTGTTAGCTATCTATTTATTGGTACCCTTCCGTAACACCCCCTGTTTCATTTTTCTTGATCTATTTAAATTTTCAATTTAATAAAGAATAAATAATGAAAGTTAAAAAAACTAGATTGAAAGAATAAAATTTAGAAATTAAGATGGACACTAGAAATTGAACACAAACCCTATATGCTACAAATCCAATAAAAAGTTATACTAATAAGGTTACTAAAAATAGAAGACTAGACTTCACCCATGCAAAGTATTTGTAATCTTGTCATCATGTAACAAAATATATCCTTTGCACACCAAATAAGAACACCATGGGAAAAAGTTACTGTCAATTTTATATACAACTTAAGTTAACATAGTTTGTGAGAAATAATAATGTAATTTTTCAATCTTTTCTCAAGTTACAGTAATAATAATATGGAACGGCAAGAATTCTAAAAATAGGAATTCATTCACCCACTGAAGCTCTTTTTGAAAAAAATTTGAAAATAAATCAAATTCAATACAAAGCTCTCAACCAGTTTTACTTCTATATGATACAAATAGCTTTACATCAACCTTCGGTTTGAATACCAAAAGGCCAACAGAAACTATAACCAAAAACGTGTATAGCAAAATCCGTAAATACACAAAATTTCAAGAAAAAATTACATAATACATATTCCCAATATTGACTAGTCTTCTGACTCTGGAATATGTTTCCCATTATTACCAAATGCAGGTTGTCCGATTTCCTTCCGAGATGCCTCCCACAGCTGCTGTTCTATTCCCAACTTCCTCAGCTCTATTAGTCCTCTTTCAACTGCAGTTACACGAATATCGAAGAATCCGTAAACATATCACATCCATAATGTGGATGATACACACTTTCTAGATGAAGGTGCAATAGCTGATAGCCTTTAGTAATCAAATTTCTGAAAGGAAGCTTTAAAATGAATGATATAGATAGCAATAATACTGTTTTACTTTACTTCTAAAAATAATTACATATATAGAAATAATTTATACTTACTGTTGCATTTAAGAATTAGTCAAGATAATAGGTAAGGATAATAAACACCCAGTGAACAAAAATTTTCGAAGAGTATGATTACCATCAACAGCATCATGTGAAGTTGGGTTTTGTCCGCTCCGGCTTATCCACAATTGAAGTCTCTCCTCTGCAATATCCTCTTCAACACCATGTGTCTTTGCCCGTCTCCAGAAATATGTAAGCCAAGCCTATTAAACAAATCGAACATCAGAAGAGAGAGCAGTGATTTTCCTAATAGCACCGTTATTTGCAGTCATAATGTATCCCTAATTATTGTTATTATATATTGGATATAAACATGAGCAATATATGTATAGCCATAACAGAATTCAGTGACGTCATGATGGTTGAATTTTCTGTTGACTTAACCGTCCTGAGATTTTTAAAAAATATATATATATTGATGTGGTTCTAGATATTGGCAGTTATTCATACTTCTGGATGGTACATGGTAGCACTATGTTATTGTACTTATGGAAACACCGTAAACATTAAAGCAACACATAAAATGAGACATAACAAAGTAAGACATACCTCCTTGAAAAGAACATCTTCGCATTCCTCTTGGCTCAACTCTGCTGCCAAATGTGTTGATGTTTAGTTTTTCGTAGAATGAAATCAAAAGGTAAATAGATCTTAAAGTTAAAACCTACAACAATGTGTTCCAGGGAGCAGATGAAGGAAAAAGTTAGTTGAATGCCAACTTAACTTTGCATCAACTATATATATACAACAGCAGACGCATAACGATTCCCAGTGCCAGTAATAATTAGAAGAAATCATTTTGTGATTATACATGTCTTCTCACTCCTCACTCAAGAAATGAAAGCCGGACAGTTTAAACCCACTAATTATTTGTCGAAAAATAAAATAAGTTAACAGAAGTACCAGAGCCCTTAATCTATAAAGGTGGATACAAAGAGCAAGTTTCTTACCAAATGCTTCCATGTACTTAGGATCACCAGAAGATTTAGTATCTACAATGTAGCAGAGCAAAGTATTTGTTATAAGCTAATTATCATAATTTATTTTAAAAAGGAAACAAAGAAGAAGAAAAAGAAGTAAGCTCAACCACACACACACACACACACACACA
>JAPKLW010001303.1:212694-222762 GCA_026898455.1 Plectranthus barbatus
ATATATACGAATAGGTTGTTAAAATGTTACACAACTTTTATGCTGACTACTTTCATGAAATTAGGGGCTACTGATGACTGACATTGTGGACCATACCTAAGAAGGATTGGCGAACTAAGGTTGGACGACGATTCTGTGCCATTGTCAGCACAACAGCATCCTCAACCTTTACATAAGATGGATGACCGAGACATGAAGCAACCCACAGAGTGAGATCCTCACCATAAATTTAGCACTATTCACTAGCTTAGGTTGGAATATACAGTATTTAAGAACTAATATACACAGAGAAAGATAAAGCTGGATTAATTGGAATAAAAGCTCCAGAATAAAAACCTTTAAGGAAGCTAATTCCCTTAAACCCATCTCAACAGAAAGCATGCTTTCTATATTTCCTTCCCCAGTTAGATCATTCAAATCACGAGCAAGTTTGCTCCGATTTGGGTCATCCCCACCTGCTCCAATGTCCATAAAACAGAAACACATAAAACTCTAAATAACAATAGTAAGATAAACAGTATTGTCACGAAGAACAGAAGAAGTTCTACCATCCCAAGATTCCTCTCTGGCCTTCTGTCCAGCAGATATCACAACCTCAAAGGGCAGAGGAGCTAAAGATGACCAGTGCTCATACTTCGAAACAGCTATATTCGCACATATACCTATGGGCAAAAGAAGAACAGAAAGAAACCATAAGATCCAATTACCTTTGTTAAAATGAACACCATAGCTGATCAAACAATGAATAAATCTTGATTTTTAAAAAAATGAAATAAGCTCAACAAAAAAAAAAGAAAAATAAAAGATGTTTTTGGATGCAGTGACCTTTGAAAAAAAATATACAAACAAGAAAAAACAATTTTGATCAAATATGGCATGTACAAGAGAAAAATTTATCATTTTTGGTGTATGGAGAGTAGCTGCACAACAAAACATACAACACCCTCATTACCATAACGTGAAGCTAAACCCCAATAACGAGCAAGCCAACATCTCTTCAGAACAACTTCTTCCTGAAAAGCAATTGTCAAAACCGATAATGTAGTCAGGTTTCAGAAACATAGATTCTCGGATTATCACAAAGTGTTTAATTCTTCAATAACTGAAAGAGCACCATCTCCTCATGTGTCAAAATCATCCTTTGTGTCATTGTTTTGAGAGCTTTTACTTCAGATTCAGCCTCATGAAGTTGCTCCGCAGCAGTTGTGGTCTCCTCTTTAAGGTTCTGATCAAGTATTTAATTGGATGTTATCAGAATGCAAAGTTATGTGGATTTTGTAGAAGATATGGTGAAGTTCTGGATCATATAAGAACCTCAAGTTCGGCACGCAGAGCTGCAAGTTCTTCATCTCTTCCATCTTTTGTTTGCTTTGCTGCTTTCAAAGCAGCCTGTAGTAAAATCATAGTGGCAAAAGCATTTAGTTTTCCAATCAAATCAACACAATTGCATACAAAACAAGAGCATAATATTAATAACAAATACAAGTCTCTGTGTGTATACATAGAGAACTACCTCTCGTTGTCGAAGAGCTGCTTCCTTCCTGGAAAGGATTAACCCATTACGAACAATATTAAGTAGCTTGCAATGAAGTTAAGCAATAGAAATTTACCGGCTCAATAGTTTAGCTTCCAAGGATACACCTTCCCCAAGGGAAGCCACCTGTAATTTTTCATTAAAAAAAGAAGAAAATTACTGAAAGCAAATATTTAGGAAAGTAGATGGCACATAAGATATGCATTCACAAGTCGCAATCAAGTATGCAGTTCAGATTGAAGCCAAAGGAAATAGTGATGCAGCTCCGGGGAAGGCCACATTTTTCATAGAGCAAAAAATGACATTTACGTAAATAACCAAACACAATGATCCAAAATAAAAGTATAAGTTTTACTATATCTAGAGTTAGTTTGATAGTTTTAGAATTTAGATTCCTCACTGGATTGAATTGGAGTCATAAGGCATTGACAAGGTACAATCTACAATGTTATCTTTTTCATTTGTATGCTTTGACAATCTCGTATATCAAGGTTAAGTTTGATTTTAAGACTTGGGAAAACAGATGAAACATGCAAATCTAACCTGTTTCTCAAGCTCACGGGCTCTGGCTTCTGCTTCTTCACGCATTTCCTCTGCACGGCGAAGCTGTAGGATATATTAGCAATAATGCCAGAAAACAAAATTTGTAAGCAGATCACCTTTCATTACCATATTTTCTATTTTTACTGTTTTTTCCCCATTTACTTCCATACATAGGAGACAGAAGAAAACTCACCTTGTCTAAGATTACTTCATTTTCCTCTTGTAGCATATCAAGCTGCAAATTGAATTCGTGTAAATTCACCCATATACACATGGACCCACTCCAGTTGAAATGGGAAGATTAAAGGTGTGCAGTAGAACAAAAATCAGGAATGTGTACAGATGTAGACTAGGAAATAGTAAAAGGCATACTTCATCACGAAGCGCAGAAGCCTCAAGCTGATTTTCAGAAACTTTCATGTCACGGCCTATATCAGGTAGGAATCTGCAATATTTGTCACCAAATAAGGATCTAATCATCAATCCGCCTTAACATAAGATTATTTAACCCCAAAAATTAGTGACATGAGAAAAAATAAAAATAAAAATTTGAACCAGCTAAAACATAATGCAGAGAAGATCACATATAGATATGTAAACATATATAGCATCTGGATAGAGAGCTATCAGTTCTGGCAAATGAAGACGAAATTAGGCTACCACTAGTTACGGCTCTACCTCTCTCATGCAACTCAGCTACTCAAAGGGAAAAAAAAGAGGGGGGGGGGGATCAGTTGTTAAAGGACCTATGTATGTATCTAAGGGTACAGGGCACAGTTGACGAACATGACATAGAGTACTAGCGCTCCCTTGGATAAGGTTTGCATTGAACATGCTTACATCCTACAGTGGATTGACATCTAAGAGACAAGTACCACATCAACTACAGTCTAAAGAGCTAGACCAAGGTCGAACTGTAATTATTGCACTAGAAGAAGTAATAAAATAAAACATTGCCATGTTATAATTGCACAAATTTAGAACATTGTTTCATCCACTAAGTAGTTCCAACCCATTTAGAAGCACACAGATGCCAAAACATCAAAAACAAACACATACAGGTTTTCCAGTCTACAATAGCTACAAAAGTTTTCGCTCTTTCTGATTTCCATCACTTCCATTATCCGGTTTGGTGCTATTAATTAAGGAATTCAATGATCAAAAACCTAGGCCCTCCTAACAAGAGTCTTATTATGGACAAGTGTGGAATGCTGATGCAATATAAAGGATATTAAACAAGCAAAATTCCCCAACCTTCCCCCACCCCCAAAACAAACATTATTATATGTAGTCTTACCTCTTTTCTCTAAACCTGTTGCTAGGAGGTTCAATCGGAGGAATGGCAACTGCAGCTTTCAACGAGGTTTTACTTGGTTGTGCAACAGTACTTGTTCCTGTACGGACAGACATTGAAGGCCTTCCAGCTGATGTTGAACGAACTGGAGGATTGATGTCCATGAAATTCCGACCTAACTACAACACCATCTTGATTTCAATATATCCAAGAGAAGTTACAAAATAGTACTCGGTAACCACCGTGCACTCCCATTTTCAATACAAAAACAAAACTATCAAGCAAACAATAGCATTTCATCCCACAAGAGGAGTCACGTTGGCCCTAGGAGGCAAAGATCCACTAGTAAAAAGCTTTTAATCAAGGGGGTCTTTATTTACTTGAGTAGTTGCATGTAGTTATTCAATCAAGTTCCGCTTTGAGAAAACATTAAGACAAATGGGGAAAATAGGCACGGAAAATGTGGGAATGGAAGAAAGTTATGATTGCATAAATGAATGACATCTAAGGTAAGTGGACTTCCATAGTTTTTTGTAATTGGATAGGCAAATTTTGGTTTACTTCTTCGGCCTTCACATTTTATTGTGATTGAGTTCAAAGAAGTTGAATTGAGTCCTTAAATGTTAACCATTATTTCATATGATTAACCATAATTGAAACCAACTAATTTAAAAACAAATAAGAGTTCAAGGACCCAAGTATAACACAACGCAAAATTCAATGACTCAATGAAACAAATGAAAGTTGACCCAATTAGAAAAGCAATGAGATTCAAGGACCTGTTTATGCGTTATTTCTCCATAGAGTCTCAACAACTAAAGTAGGGAAAAGATAAATGAAAATACATGAAATAAATGGGTTCAACGAGAAAGAGTTTAGCAGTTTCCGTGGTAAGCATTGGTCAAAATGCCTTGGCTTGCCTAATTATTCTTACACCCACCATCCTTCGAGAATCAATAAACAAAATCATCGAGCGATCAGGTCCTTCCGTTTGCTATATAAACACTCCTATCTAAATCTACTATTTGCATCAAGAATTATAGAACTCTTTTTCCCGTAGCTAATCGAAAAAAATAGGCCTTATTTTATTTGGTCAACATCAATCTGATTCTCAACTAACTGATCCCGAAATCTTCTGAAATGTATTGCAGAAACCAAATGACCATGAACATGACTCTCAATTGCCTTAAATAGAATATAGCATAACTCGATACAAGCTCTTACCGAAATGCACTTTGCCTCACATTCAGAAAAATAAAATAAATTCTAAATTAGATAGAGATGAACATAGAGCAATGACCAGAGCCAACCAGAATCAAATCGTAATCAACTAAAAACTAGATTAAATCTCACCGCAGGTGACGGAGATCTATTAGGCTTGGAAAGCGAAATTCCGGAGAATCCTGTGCCGCTATTGCCACTCTCACTCCTATTAACACTTACATTACTCGAAACCGACATCGGCGCCGGGGGCGGAGCGAAACGGAAGCCGAGATCATCGTCTTCATCTTCCTCTTCATTGTTGTGCTTGGACGCCATGACCAGCGCCAAGCGCTGCGCCGCCGCCTTAGCGGCGACGTTCTGAGTCCGCTTGATGGTGGACATACCTCCGGCGGAAGGGGGGAGTCTGGACCGGGGGTGAGCCGGTGATCCGGCGGGCGATGAGGAACCGGTGCTGCTGGATCCGCCGCTCCACTGGCGCGCGTAGACCGGGCTCTCGGTCCTCTTCCGATTCATTACAGTTTGCAAATTTGGACTGTATGCGTATATATATGTTCGAGTGTTTTTCGTTGGCAGCTAGATTTGGGGAAGATGGAAGTGCTGTTGACGACGATGTGAAATTGGAGGAGAAATCGGAAGGAGATCCTGAAGAAATTGGGTGGAAATGTAATATCGATCGGCTAATCTCAATAAATTAAAAATTAAAATAAAAAGGAGTTTGGTAAATAATTTGCGTGGGGAAAGCTTTATATTTATTATTGAGATAAAAGAAAAAAAAATCAATTATATTCTAATTCTAATGAAAATGGAATTAATTTGGCCCAACAATTAGAGAAGAATATCCCAAACGCAGCCCAAAAAGACTAAACGGTCCAAAAAAGAATTGACAAGATATTGAATAAATCTTTGGGAACAACTATAAATTTTATTGAACAACTATTCGGATATTTAAATAAATACTTAAATTATTTAAAACTATGCGAATGTATTTCAAACTATATTTTCCGACTAATTGAAAATTAATTGTATTGTTGGAAGTTCAGTCACCAAATTAATATTGGTTATTTAAATATTTAGTATGATAGTTCATTGCATCGGTTTTAGATTTTCGGCAGTACGA
Source organism: Plectranthus barbatus (assembly GCA_026898455.1). NCBI lineage: Eukaryota > Viridiplantae > Streptophyta > Magnoliopsida > Lamiales > Lamiaceae > Plectranthus > Plectranthus barbatus. The sequence continues at coordinate 218,407 of JAPKLW010001303.1, forward strand.
TTAACTTTTCATTTATTGAAAAAAATAGTTTGGATATATTTGCATAGTTAATTAGTGTATTTGTTAATAACATTAAATGGTTCGAAATAAATTTAATAAACGTGCATAGTTTGCGATATAATTGAACGTTTTCATATTTAATAATTTCACATTGTATTGCTACGATTGAATATCTTAGGTTTTTTTATAAAAATAAATACAATACATTAAATTATATAATTCAGTAATTATTTTAGGGAGTGGATACCATGTTAAAGGTTGGTTTGTCTTGAGATATATTCTAAAATATCTCATATCTTGTATATGGAACTAGAGAATATCTTTTATATCTTTTGTATTTATTCTAGATTAGATTTGTTTTCTTCTCTATATATACATGTTTGTACATTGTATTTCATTGAGTGAAATAAAAGATTTAATTATCTACATGATATCAGTCAAACCTTGTCAAAACCCTACTTGAGATTCACGTTTTCCTCCAGCTTTTTCCATCGACTTTCATGGATTCATCCACCGATCCCGGCGAGCTGCCCACCTTACCTTTGTCGACGATGATTCATGTGGTGACTATTAAACTCACCTCTGCCAATTATCTTCTAAGGCATGCTCAAATAGAGCCCTTACTAATCACCCAAAACTTCCTTCCCTACATTGATGGCTCGTTCGTTGCGCCGCCACGCACGGTAACATCATCCGTCGGCGTCGTCTCCACCAATCCGGATTATTCAAAGTGGTACTCTCGCGATCAACTTATCATGTTGTTGATGGGTTTTGTATACTGAAAGCATTTATTATAATGAGTATACAACGGTTTATTTCTCCTATCTGTTAACAATCGTACATGTCTGAACAATGGTATCCTCTTGTCTCACCGATAGGGACGATCATACGGCGTGTTGTAGATCACAGAAGACAGTATGATCACTTGACCTAGTGAGACATAAACCTGATCACAACCGAGACAGCGTATGAGGATACGTCTGTCCGAATGGCTGCGGCATTGTCGGAATAAGTAGTCTGTCTTGGTTACTTAACATGCTGGTACGCAGAGGTGGCGTATTGATGGACCGCAGTGAGATGTATTCGTCTGTCTGACATCAGCGAATACAAGATCTCATTATATTGATTGAGTCCAAACCCTAACGAAGGTTCAGGGGTTTGCACGGGTTGACTGTTGTTTTGACTTTCCATGGTGGAGAGCCTAAGCAACGTGCTCATATATCCGCATCTTGGGTAACAGCAGTTCGTGTAGTACCGCCTGAGATTGGGTTTAGGTAACCATATCCGAGTAATAGGATGGGGACATTCCCTGAGGAGCTCAATAACATTCATCATGCCAAAGTCCTGCAGGCTGATTAAGTTCAGGCACGAGTGATAAGGTTTGAGTGGTACTACTCAGGAATAATAAGATATTAATTAATTGTAGTTAGAGCTTGTCAGAGGCTCCGATTAATTAATGGATGTCTGGTAACCTTAAATATGGAGATTCTCAATTAATGCAACCCGTTCTCATAAAGTGGTAATAAAGGGGTAGGTCAGTATTAATTCTGTGGTGAAAAAGAATTAATATTAATTAATTAATTGTGTCCTGGGTTGTGGACATGGGAATTAATTAATTTATAGGCCCACTTTATTATTTACATTAGGTCTCAGATCTGGCCCAACAAGTGTGCTGAATTGAGCCCAGGAGCCCATTAGGGTTTACAACCCTAGGTCTATAAATAGACAGCTCTCTCTCATAAATTGTAACACAGTTGAAACACACTAAACCTAGGAGAGAGAGAGGGAGGCGCCGATTCTGGGAGAAGGAGGAGAATTTTTAAATTCTGGTCCTGCTCAAGCCACAGATCTACGGAGTCCTCACCAGTAGTAGATCTGATCAGCACCGGGATACAGATCTGAAGATCTAATCAGGAGAACAACAGATTTCTTCTTCCCTTTTCTTTATTTCGATTTTTATCTTAGAAATTGGATTTCTAATTTCTGATTCCGCAGATAAAATCGGATTGCGTGGTTGAATTCAAGTTGGAAATTCAAACGCAAAAGATCGGTTCAGACTCGATGGATTTACGGTAATCTCTCAATCCACAAATGTGTATTAAATTCATAAGAGCATGCTAGGGTTTTGTGAATTTAGATTATGTGCAATATCCATAAATCGATCCGGTTCAGTTTGGTTTTGGTGATTCGATTCACGGGAAAACCCTACAGTTGTTCCATGTGTCCACCGTGACAGAAGAATCTATGGCGCTTATTATTGGATGTTCTACCTCTCGCGATGTTTGGATCGCCTTATCCCGCTCATACAGCCATCGATCGAATGCTCGTGAACTAAGTCTAAAAGATAACTTGCTGTCCATGAAATAAGGCGACCTACATGTTGCTGATTTTGGCCGACGTTTTAAGAGTTTGTGCGATCAGCTTTCCGCCATTGGTCGTCCGATTGATGCGTCGGACAAATTGCACTGGTTTCTATGTGGATTGGGCCCGACCTTCTCCAATTTTACCGCGGCTCAAATGGCGCAGGATCTTCTTCTGGACTTCGACACCCTCCTGGCTCGGGCTCTCAGCCACGAGTAATTCTTGAAGTCCGCCGATTCTTCTACATCCGCACCATCAGTTGCGTTCCATGCTTCTTCGACCTCGCGCGAGTCCGACTCGACTGCAAACCAGTCACGTGGTCGTGGTAAGTTGAAGGGCACAAACAAAAAGCGTCGTCAGCCTTGGTGCTATTTCTGTCACCAAACGGATCACGATGCCTTCAATTGTCCGAAGCGTTTTGACAGATCCTTTGTTTGCGGCTTAAATCTGGTGCATACGGCTCAACTCACTGAAGCCTTCTCCGCGAGCTGCTCTATCTCTCCGGATTTTGTTTCCGATTGGTATTTGGATACTGGGGCCACTGCTCACATATCGAATGATGTTTCTACTCTGGATAACGTCTCCAATTATTCTGGCTCTGACCACATTGCAGTTGGTAACGGTGATTGTCTTTGCATTACCCACACGGGTTCTTTGCGTCTCTCGCCATCCTTTTTTTTTGAATAGAAATACATGTATTAAACTCACACACCCAGATGTACCCGGGGAAGCTCGAACCTGTGACCTCTTGGTCCAGGCAAGGTGCTTTAACCACTACACCCCGAGCGAGGGGACGTCTCTCGCCATCCTTATCTCTTAATAATGTTCTTGTTGTGCCTGCTATAATGAAGAGCTTATTATCTATTACTCGGCTAACTCATGACTTCCTGGTCAATGTTTTATTCACTGATGTGCAGTTCACAATCCAAGCTCAGGACAACGGAAGGATACTCGCAACCGGCGTGCGTAGGCATGGTTTGTACGTACTGAAAAATCCCGTGTCAGCCTTCACTGCCCTTGTTCAAACCCGTCGTCCTCACGCCAGTTTTGACACTTGGCATAACCAACTCGGCCATCCTGCTGCTCGTACTATAAATCTCCTACGTCATCAGCTTTGTCTTGGTACTTCTAGTCCGTCATTCTAAACTTTGTACGTCTCGCATTTACCTTTTTCCATTTCTGAGAGGCAGTCCAGTCAAGTCTTAGAACTCATTCATTGTGATCTTTGGGGACCCTCCCCCGTAACTTCTACTTTCGATTTTCGTCACTACGCTATTTTTATAGATGATTATTCTCGCTTTGTCTGGTTCTATCCTATGCGTGCCAAGTCCGATTTCTTTGATATTTTTCTTAATTTTTATGTGTTTGTTGAAAATCAATTTTCACAAAAAATTAAAAAATTTCAAAGCGATGGTGGCACAGAATTTACCAATTCCCGGCTCAAATCTCACTTCCTAAAATCTGGTATTCACCATCTTATTTCCTGCCCATACACTGTAGGGTTTTTCCGTGAACCGAATCACCAAAACCAAACTGAACTGGATCGATTTATGGTTATTGCACATAATTAAAATTCTCAAAACCCTAGCATGCTCCTATGAATTTAATACAAAGAATTGTGGATTTAGGGTTTACCGTAACTCCGTCGAGTCTGAAACGATCTTTCGCGTTTGAATTCCAAATCTCAATTCAACCACGCGATTCGAATTTATCTGCGGAAGTAGAAATTAGAAACCTAATTTCCAAGAATAAATTCGAAAACAAAGAGAGAAGAAAAAGAAAAATCTGTTCTCCAGATTAGATCTTCAGGGCTGTGTCCCAATGCTGTTCAGATCTACTACTGGTGAGGACTCCGTAGAACTGTATTCTGAGCAGGACCAGAATCGGAATTCTCCTCCCTCTCTACCAAAAACGGCGCCTCCTCTCTCTCTAGGGTTTAGTGTGTTTCAACTGTGTTATGACTTATGAGAGAGAGCTGTCTATTTATAGACCTAG
>JAPKLW010001304.1:0-78208 GCA_026898455.1 Plectranthus barbatus
GAAGAAGAAGAAGAAGAAGAAGGATAAGAAAAAGAAGAAGAAAGAGGATAAGAAGAAAAAGGCAAGTGAAGAGAGCGATGTCTTGAGCTACGGTTTGACGATAGTGTTGAAGGGGCAGGAGGGGTTGCTGAAAGAATTGGACGGAATCCTGGAAACTAGCTGTAGTTTCTCGGTGCAGAAGGTGGACGAGAAGGCAGCAAAAGCGATGGCTGAGGCTGCGGCGGCGGATATAAGTGCAGTGGAGTGGGAAACGGATCAGAAGAAGAGGAAGGTATTAGAAGGCCAGTGCACGGCCTACTGGACGACGCTGGCTCCGAACGTGGAGGAATATAGTGGGACAGCAGCGAGGCTGATCGCAACTGGGTCAGGGCAGCTGGTTAAGGGAATATTGTGGTGCGGAGACGTCACCATTGATCGGTTGAAATGGGGAGATGAGGTTATGAGGAATAGGATGGCTCCTGGTGAGAAAAAGGAGATTGATCCCAGTACATTGAAAAGGATCAAACGGTTTGTTCCTAACTTTATTGCTTTTTGTCATCATACCAAATGTGATTTTTTGCAAGATTTTGTCGTACTTTTGTCATATCTGCTTGTTTTTAATGAAACCATGTGCTAATCGACACGGCAAAGGGCGTGATTATTTTGGCGGATTTTGGTGATGAATCTTGAATCATATATGTCGCATTTGATATATATTACACCTTGAAGGGTGGATACTTGGTGTTGGAGTCATATGCTCAGCTTGTTGTTTGCAGGATTAAGAGGGTGACTAAGATGACGGAGAAAGTAGCAACAGGGGTTCTTTCAGGAGTTGTGAAGGTCTCAGGATACCTTACTGGTTCTGTTGCAAACTCCAAAATGGGAAAAAAGTTCTTTAATCTCTTGCCTGGGGAAGTTGTCCTTGCTTCTTTGGATGGATTTAGTATGTCAATCTTCCTTATCTAATCTAATTTACTTTATGCTGATAGAAATTATATATGTGTTCTGTCTGATAAACACTCATCAACTGATGCATTGTGATTTTCTCTGTTAAATTTGGAGAACATGAACTGTTTTTATTCACAGTGAGTTCAGTTAGTAGTTTGTATTGATCTTTCTGCAGTCCATCAGCAATAGAAATTGAGGGAGGTAGAGAAGTGGATTAATTTGTGTCAATGGAAGCAGTGGTTATCAGCACTGTTGATAAAGAGTAAATAGCTATTCACCATGAAAATTAGAAAAGAGCGTTGCATATATAGTCGCACACACTGAGGAAATGGTCACATTGCTGAAACTCGAAAGGGTAGGAACGAATAAAGAGCGACATTTCATGGATGGGATTTCCATAGCAGTTTAGGATATATTACTTTCTTCTGTAATTTATCATTTTTGTAGTTCAGACTATCAATTCAGTATCCAACTTTCTAAAAGGATTGACCCTTCTGCTGGTTAATATTTGCTTAGCTGTTTCATCACCAGTAGCCAGAATATGAACTTACTCCTCCATTTTGACCTCTATTTTTCATATATATAACAGGCAAAATCTGCGATGCTGCTGAAGTAGCAGGAAAGAATGTAATGTCGACCTCTTCCACTGTGACAACTGGACTCGTTTCTCACAGGTAACCCCCCGTGTTTTGATGTGCTAGTAAAGCTGAGTCTAAAGTTGAGCAAATTGTAAAGGTATGGTGAAGCGGCAGGAAAGGCAACAAGTGAGGGGATGGATGCTGCAGGGCACGCAGTAGGAGCTGCATGGGCAGTGTTTAAGTTAAGACAGGCAATCAATCCAAAAAGCGTGTTGAAGCCTACCTCCCTGGCCAAATCTTCTGATGAATTGAGAGCAAAGGCAAAGGCTAAAAGCTCCAGGTATTGATTGATGTCAAACTGGGAGCTGCTCAAGACAATGGTTCCATCTGTTAATTCTCGCTCCTGGAGGGAGATGAAGGGATTTGGTGAAATCTCCATAGATATAGACTAAAGTATTTGTTTCTTTGTTATGTATATGTATATCATTGTATTTTTATTTTTTTCCCCCTCCATTCATGTGGATTCTTTAATATGCTTTTTCCATTCTTTTTTTGATACGATCTTGTGCGGCTATCATATGATGCCCGGTTTCTGTTTGAAGGATGTTGTTGTTTTGTCATCCTATATGAAATGTTTGCTGTGATAAAACCAGATTTGCGAGTTGAGAAAGCGGGATAAGTTTTTTTATAAAAAATGTGTAATTAATTAGTTGAGGCCGGGGCAAGGAAAGTGGACTAATCTAAATATGGACTAATCTAAAAAAATGTGTAATTAATTTGTTGAGGCTGGCAGGGCAAGGAAAGTGGACTAATCTGGCGGGAGAGTAAGTGGACACTAAAATGGAAATATGGATATAAAAAATTATTGGCCCATGCAGGTCTCGAACCTGCGACCTTCGCGTTATTAGCACGACGCTCTAACCAACTGAGCTAATAGGCCACTTGTTGTCAATAAAGTCGACGTGATATATTTTATATACAATTTAGTTCATTCCTATTCTTATTTATTGCATTGCTTTGCCAAAGAAGTCGATCAGATTCATAATTTCACAATACGGGCATGAAGGATTACGAGGTAATAAAATTGTTAACTTTGGCGATACCCATGCTATTAGCAAAAATTATAAATTGTAGACGTGTTGCCAATTGTATGGAGCTTGTTTATGTGTTTGATTCTGCGTTTAGCCGCCGTTGTTATTCTTATTCTGGATTGTTTGGGTTGCAAAATTCTTTATTTAATGGGCGGGATGTTTGATTTGCTTGGGGATTTTGTAATCAATTTTGTGAATGAAGGAATTCACGATTTGGAGTATCTTTGTTGTAAGAGCGAGAATTTGTGCCGCTGGTTAGGTAATATGGGGTCTAGATCTATACACCTTGTCATGACTCCAGTACTATTGTTTTGGGGTTCAATGATTTAGTTGTTTATGGAGAAAACGATGGTCATCAAGTTGAGGAGATTGTTGGTGCATTATTATATCAGTAACTTGTTCTAGTTGTTTTCCGACATAGGGATTTCATGGCAATAGAAAAGTTTATGTTTTGTTGATTCTTCTAATTTTTTTAAGATCAAGGAGTGGTTAGTGATTAAAGAAGAGAGTCTCTGCTGGAATATTGATTGCATCTCATCGCCTGAAAATCAAATTTGATCAAGTCAGAAACCCATGAAATAGAATGGAGTGTAGGCAGCATTTCGTTTTCTTGTGCATTAAATCATGTTTCTATGGATAAATGTTGTAGGCTGAGGAAAAGAGGCAAGCTGCTGCAGATGTCATGTTTCAGTATTCAAAATTTGCTCTTGCATGCCTTGGGACTCAGGCTAAGCCGTGCGATCTAAGGTTGCATCTGATGAAGGTATTCTCTCACTTTCTACTTGTGTAACTTCTCCATATTATATGCTACTAGACCTGGTTTTCAATTATATTTTTCAACCTTGATCTGCAACTGATGGAATATACTTTCCCTTTGTTTTGGGCTTTCTTTAACTATAACGATTATTTCTGCATATTCTTGTATGTTTTGGAAAGAAGGTTTGATCTGAATTTGTGCACAGGAGATATCTGGTTTGCCGTCTCAATTGAAAAAGTCGGCACCAACCCATACAGCTGATGCTATGGGAGAGTCTTCGAGCTCAAGACTAGACAAGGCGGATAGTTTTAGAGGCCTCTAAGATTTTCTTTCAACAGAACAGATGATCAGCATGCCATTCATCTTTACCCCTGCAACATTCAACTGGAAGTCTGAAATTACTTCTTGTGTAACAAAGGAAACTCTGCTGTAAAACTTCAATGAATCTGATTTCATTAATATTTATGGATTGTGTGTTTTGCTCTTGTAAATATGCTGCATCGATTGGATTACTTCATGTAAAATAACTCCATGTTTAATACTATTACATAAGATATTTTGTAGATTGGGTGGACCTCAAAAATAAAAACATATTTAATTTCTTTATTATTATTTTGAAGATATGGAACGTAGATTCATCTAAATCCAGTTTTATTTTTATTTTGAAGGACAAATGATTTTGAATACTTAATTGGTTGTAATGAATAGAAAATAATATATAGTCAGTTATTAATTAATATTGTGATAACATACTAATAAAAATAATGGGTAGTAGATAGACCTAATTAAACCTGAATTACCGAGGCCAAATGCCACAACGGCTAGTTCATGAAACGGTAAACTCCAACGGTCGGAATTTCGAAAATTTCCTCAGACGCTGTCTAAAGCCTGGCCCCTCCCTCCCCTTCTCGCCCCGTCTCCCTCCTCTCTCTCTCTCTCTCTCCCTCTCCCGTATCCTATACTTTTATCTGTTCTGTATCAGACAGTAAGTATCCTTCACTTCCCACCACCATTCCACAGGCCTTTTAATCATCTGAAAACCACATTAGTATATTTAATACCAAAAGATGATGAAAGAAATGTGGAATGCGCCGCCCGGTTTCCGACCCACAAGATCGGCTCCAACGTCGCCGGCAAAGCCGCTCGGCGGCGTCTCTCGAACAAGGTCCGATACCTTCCACGTCACCCACAAGGTCCCAGCCGGCGACACCCCTTATGTTCGGGCCAAGAATGTTCAAGTGAGTCCTGTTTCTCTGTGTTTCTTTCAAATCTTTTCCAAAACAAATTAAAGAATGTGGGTTTTGGATTGATCAGCTTGTGGAGAAGGATCCGGAGAAGGCAATCCCCTTGTTCTGGGCAGCCATCAACGCCGGAGACAGAGTTGACAGTGCTCTCAAAGATATGGCCATTGTCATGAAGCAGCAAAATAGAGCCGACGAAGCCATTGAAGCCATCAAATCGCTGCGCAGCCGCTGCTCCGACCAAGCCCAAGAATCCCTCGACAACATCTTGTTAGATCTCTACAAGGTTTCCCATCACTTGTTCCCCCAATGATTCATTTTTTGTTGGAACTGGTTTTTAACCCTAATCAGCTGTGAATTTGCAGAGATGCGGAAGATTGGACGACCAAATAGCGCTGCTGAAACACAAACTGTTTCTCATCCAGCAAGGAATGGCCTTCAACGGGAAGCGCACCAAGACCGCCCGATCCCAAGGGAAGAAATTCCAGGTCTCCGTCGAGCAAGAGGCCACGCGATTGCTGGTAATAACCACAACCACAACACACCCGCCGTGTTTCTTCTCATTTCTCACTGCTCCAATGTTGATGACTGACTGAGTGATGATGATGATGATGGTGCAGGGGAACCTGGGGTGGGCATTGATGCAGCAGAGCAACTACATGGAAGCGGAGGAGGCGTATCGGCGAGCACTAGTCCTCGCACCAGACAACAACAAGATGTGCAATCTGGGCATCTGCCTAATGAAGCAAGGCAGAATAGGGGAGGCCAAAGACACCCTCCGCAGAGTCAAGCCGGCGGTGGCCGACGGCCCCAGAGGCGTCGACTCCCATCTCAAAGCCTACGAGAGAGCTCAGCAGATGCTCAGGGACCTCGAGTCCGAGATGATGAACAAAGGCTTGGATCGAGTGGAGCAGAGCAAGCTGTTCGACGCTTTCTTGGGCTCCTCCGCAATCTGGCAGCCGCAGCCCTGCAAAGAAAGCAGAAGCATCATCGCGCCGTCGTCGTCTTCCGGCTTCGCCGACGAGAACGCCAATTCCAACATCGTTGCAAACCGTCTGCCATTGCCACTCGGCAAGAACATGATCAACCCACTGAACATCGACGCGCAGCCGTTTTACTCGGAGAGGTTGAAGAGGACTAGATCCAACGAACAAGGAGAGAAACCGGTGGACAAGAGCTGGGCGGATTTCTTGCCGGACAGCAAGGATTTTGAGGATGCCATAATTGCGGCGGTTTTGGGTGGTGGTGATGGTGGTGGAGTAGCGGCGGCGGGTCAGAAGAAGGTGGAGAAGAAGAGGCTGAAGGTTTTTCAGGACATAACGTTGTCGTTGAGCCCGAAAGCCGCCTGAGAGAATTGATTTAATTAACAGTAGATTAATTAATTATGATTAAGATGCTAATTTAATTTAATTATTAGAAGATGGATAATTTAATGTTTTAGAGTTGGAGGGAGATAAGCTTGTTCTCCTTCAATTTCCCATTTACTATGTTTCATCAATAAAACAAATTGTACCTTCATTTTTGGAACTACCCCATTGGCATTTGCATCATCATATTTACTTATTATTATTTTAAGTAAGGTTCGTTCTTTCAACTTTTCAAGTATAAAAAAGTATTTGTATTTTCCAAAACAAAAAATGAAAAAGTAAAAAAATACTTATAAATTTGATTTTTTTTTAGTAATGTATTTATAAAGTTTTGGGTCAAACAGCCCATGCATTAAAAGACGAAAGCGCTTTGGCAATAATGATTTTATCAAGACCGAAATATCCTTTCTCATATTCAAGAAACTAGAGTTGAAATTTGAAAGGAAGATTTCCAGAATAAGAAAACTAGGTGGGTAATAGAATGATTTTTATCGTATCCATTCTGTAGTGTTTCACTTTTTTAATCTCTAAAATATGAAGTATCAATCCATTAAAAGTTCAATTCATATCAAATATAATTTTTTAAACTTAAATTCTTATACGTACGATACAAATTTGATCTGTTAGCATGATAAAAATCATATAAGAACCAGATAAAAACTAAAAACAAAAAAATAAGAACCCCAATAAAAAACTAAAAACAAAGAAGATTAATAAAAACTCAACAATAATTTGATATGATTAAAGTGATAAAAAAATCAATATGATAACAATACTTAAATAAAATTACATTAATATATACATGACAAGACTTAAATTTGATAACTATTAAATAATTGGATAAAATAAATTAAATATTTTTATTAATTATTAATGAATATTCGTATCCGATTTAAATTCGATTCAATTAATCGATGATCCGTATCTGACCTAAATTCGATATAAAATTTTTGTGTGCTTATCATGTCAATTTGATAAGGAGTCGAATCTGATATACCTCAATCCAAATTCATGTTGGATAAAATGTGGTACAAGTCTAAGAAACAATGCAACCTAGTGATGCAATTTTTAACACGGAAAACTACTAGTACTGGAAGTACGTAAACAAATAAAAATTAAATTAAAAATAGCCTAGTCGATGAATTCCTCTTCCCGCTAGACGAATTCGCCAGAGTAGTGCTCATTGTCCGGCGATCGTCCCCAAAGGTAAAATGGCTTCGTCTTTTACGAAACAGCACCACAGTCACAAAAGTTTCGGCAAACTAAACGGGGTGAAAACTGAGTAGCTTGGAAGCTAGGAAAAGTTGCAGCAGTATGAGGAAAATGATGTAGTATTTGGCTATGTGTCTCTTGTTTAGGGGACCGGAGACATGTCTGTTACGGTCGCAACCATCAATACTCGAGTTGTTACAGGCCAGAGACATAGCATAATTGGCGTGTGCATCACGAACATGCGTGCGATGTGTTTGACCACGTGCTGAAACCGTCGCCACACAATTTCAACATGTGTGCTAACTCGACAGCCATGTCACATGCTTCGTATGCACCACATCGACAGCTCACATGTCAAGCCCGCATGTTGATTTTGATTGCCCAAAAAGGTAAAGCACGAGCAGGCCAAGCCAAACCCAAGGCCCAAAGATCAATTGTCAAGAACCGAGATCAGGACCGGGGTCGGGGCACGGGCACGGGCGCTCGGCACTCGGTCAGCGGCCTTGTTGAGGTCTAAGGCCGAGGCAGGGTGCGGCGAGCAGGTGATTGCTAAATTATTTAACAGCGACTTAGCGAAGCTAATAATATAGCGGCAAATAAAAATTATAGATCCCACAGGGAAAGAAGTAACGAAAAAATCCTAAGTACTAAAACATTAGATCTCAAAACACTGGTTAGGGAAAAGTCAAATTTTGGGTTGTAATTATTTTGAAATTCTCAATACTTGCGAATTAAACTCAAGACAGAAAACTAAACTGCTTTTGATGAAAACGATTGTGAGAGTACAGATTCCAAGGACATCTACCTATCAAGCATGACATGGATGAATGAATTGATTATTTCCCAATTTAATTCCTCTTCGTAGTGAAACATCAGAAAGGTATTATGAACTTCTTTGTTGGACAATTCATAAAGTAGATTAATTAATTACCTATCTCCGCTCGGTCTCAACATAAATTAACTAACTCCAAAGATCTACAGATTTATCCCTACAATCAATCTCCTTCAGTTACGACAAGAAATTAGATTATATTGTGAAAATCTCTTTCCATTGAAAACTATTACAGTTACGTCTCAAGTGTTCAACTAGTTAATCCTAAGATGTGGCCAACAAACTCAAGATTATGAATAAACACAGATTTCACAAACTACGAAGGGAAAGGGAAAATAATTCAATTAATCAAAACATGTATACATTGATTGTTCGAAACCCTAGAATCTGAACAAGGAATTAGTTACACATATTCAGAGAACTATTCATCATAGAAAAATAAAACCTGAATTGCATAAAAACTCGGATCTGATTGTCTTCCCACAAAACTTTGTCTTCAAACATAAAACTCTAAAAACCTTGGAAATCATCTAAAAATCTTCAATACTAAATTCTCTAATTTGCTCTAATGATTCTCCACTCTAAAAATGAATTTACACATGGCTATTTATAATAGGGAAGGATGTATCAAACAGTATCTAGGAGTAGATATGTGTTTATCTTCGAATCAGACTCAGATCAGGAATCCCGTAAGCGCGTCGATCGCTGGAGAACAATGTTGATCGACGCTGATGAAGTACTCTCATCGATCGACGTGGAATAGCATCAATCGACGTGGGCTTGCTGTTTTCGTCGACCTTCTCCTTCTCCTTCGTCGAGCACTTCTTTTCCAATCATTGTGTCGATCAATGAGACATTCCTGTTGATCGACGTGGTCCTGAACTGGGAACCTATTCTTTGTTGTTTTCGACCAAAAACCTGCATGATTCATCAAACACGACATTACAAGTACAAAAGCCAATTCATGCACGAAAAAGACACTAAAAACGATCTCAACACCACACAGTTAGTCAAAGAACGACCATATAAGTTGGTGAAAATCCTAACTTATCAAGCGGCGGCGCACGAGGACGCCACCGTGTGCCACATACACTACACACCTTGTTATTACACACATATACTATTAAGGTTTATATACACAGATTAATTAATGTAATTAATCAATGCGCGAAATCATTTATTACTGAGCGGATGTTCGGGATGAGAAGCACATCCTTCAAGGTCAAGTCATTGTCACTAGTGAGTTTTAGCACAACATTGCCCACTCCAACCACATCCAATGAAGCTTGATTGCCCATGTGGAGCTTTCTCCCTTCAACAGATTTGTAGGAGATAAAAGCATTTCTATCGAAAGTCACATTACACGTTGCACCCGTGTCAACAAACCATTCACGTGAATTGTCAACATGGTAAACCTCAGACACCACGGCACACAAATCATCTTCCCAATCATCATCGGGTTCAACATGGTTGGCATCCATCTTAGCTTTGCCTTTATTTTTATTTTTTGGCTTTTCGCATTGATTTGTCATATCCCACTTTTGCCACAATTAAAGCAAACACCCTTGAACTTAGGTTCTTTGATCACAATTCTCTTGTTCGACGTGTTAGGCCATTTTCTTTTATTTGATGGACCACCACGTTCCATCAAGTTTGCCTTGGCATCCATAGCCCTTGGCTTTGGATCCACCTTTCAATTGTCCTCTTCAATATGAACTTTGACAATCAAATCTTCAAGAGACATAGCCTTTTGCTTATGCAGTTATGCTTAAGGTAGCTCTTGAAGTCCTTCCAGGAAGGAGACAGCTTTTCAATGACCGCAGTTGCATTGAAAGCATCGGGGAGTAACATACCTTCGGCGTGAATATTGTGCAAAATGAGTTGAAACTCTTGCATTTGTTTCACCACCGACCGATTGTCAACCATTTGGTATGACGAGTACTTGGCCACGACGTACTTCTTAGTACCCGCGTCCTTCGTCTTATATTTTTTTTCTAGTTGTTTTCATAGTTTTTTAGTAGTTGTTACATTACAGTACACGACATTGAGGGGATCAACTAAACATTTGAGTACAAAAATTTGACAAAGGAAATCTCCGTGGCACCAATTGTCGAAGGCAATCCTTTTGTTTGTATCAGTTTTATCATCGACAAGCTTGGGCTTATCTGTAGGGTTTGAGTCTACGATGGACAACACGAGTTGCCATTATGAATTTCTTGCCAAGGATCGTTCTTAGGATACCAGGAATAAATTTTAATTAAATAAATCATGCGAAACCTATGCATGCTCCTACAAAATTAATTGCATAGGATGGATCTAAAGAGTACCTGATTTCACCGTTCGATCTACATGACAGATCGGAGAATAAAAACGATGAAATAGATCTAGATCTTGGATCTGGATCTGAACGTTGAACTTGGACGCCGGGGATGAAGAGGTTGTTCCTACAGATCTGATCTTCTGATCTGTTCCCTTGCTCCTTGGAAATCTGGTGAGGATTGTCTACCAAGTTGAATCCGAGATCTAGAGGAATCGATCAATTTCCTCCCACCGGATAGCCGCCGCCCTCTCTCTCACAATTATACTGAAAACCCTAGTTTTTCCAACATTAATGATCTGATAGAGAGAAGGGCTTTATATAGTGTTAGGGTTTTGAGAAACCCTAACCCTAATGGGCTCTGAGCAGTTAATGGGCCAGATCAGGGATCAGATGCAAATAATAAAGTGGGCCCTCTTTATTAATTAATCCTTCCTTGTTCAACCCAGAACATAATTAATTAATAAAATATTGTTTTAACCTTCACCACGGTAACAATGCTGACTCGCCCCTTTATTACCACGTTATTAGGAACGGGTTGCACCAAACTAACATGATCCACATATTTAAGGCTTTAGACATTCATTAATTGATTTGGCCTATGACAATTAGCCACAATTAATTAATCTCTTATTTCCTGAGTACACCACTCACTCCTTTTTCACTTATGTCTGAATTAAATAATTCAACCTGCAGGGTTTAGCATAATGAACCTTGTGAGCTCCTCAGGGAATGTCACCATCCTGAAACGGATATGCTTACCAAAACGTCCAGACTAAGCAGGCCACACACAAATTGCCAACACCCAAAATACTGGTATAAGAGTACAAGTAAGACTCGCCACCCTGGTAAATCAAAGTGTGGTCAATCTGTGTGTGCCCCTTATCCTTCAGTTAGGTTTAAGATCATAGGAAGTATGTTAGGGATCTGGCTCATTCATATGTCAATGAGAATGGCACATCCCACTGTTGATCCCATCAATACATAACAATGTACCGACACATTAAGTAGCTAGGATAAGCCCACTTATGAACCGATGTGCCGCAGCTTAGACCGACAGCCTATCCAGGGACCGTCTCAGTTGTGATACTGTTTATATCTCGCTAGGTCAAACGATTCATATGATCCTCTGTGATCTACAACACACCATATGATCATCCCTATAGGCGAGATAATAGGATATTATAGTTCGTTGTATGTTTGTTCTATCAGACAGCGAGTATTGTTGCGGCAACATACATGAAGACCAGTGTACGAAACACTTAATCATATATGCTTTCAGTATATAATCCCAACATTATCTTCATTCAAGTAGGCAGCCAAGCCAAGGGTGGTAACATAATAGAACATATTTTGTTGCCACATCTTTAAGTCAACACCGCCAAACTTAAACGACTTATTGGCTTGAGTATTAGGAGGGAGTTGATGAGCATTGTTGGTGTTGTTTCCTCCGGCACCATTGTGAGTGTTATCAGCCATTTTCAGATCTTGAGTATAGAAAGTAATTCATCTTGCCGTTACAGGCGGGAGGCACAGTGTAACAGATGCGCGCATCACGAACGTGTGTGCAGTGTGTTTGACCACGTGTTGATCGTGTTGCAACTCGTCAAATGGATCAGCCACGTCGACAACCTACATGTCAAGCCCACAGGCTGATTTTGATTGCTCAAAAAGATAAGGCACGAGCGGGCCAAGCAAAACTCAAGGCCCCAAAACCCCTAAAGACCAATTGCCAAGAACCGAGATCGGGACCAAGATCGAGGCACGGGCGTGGACGCTCGGCCAGCGGCCTCGCTGATCATGCATGATCATTGGGGGTTTGTGAAATGAATATGTTGAGATTAGATTGTATAGCTCAATTGATAAAGTTCTCGGTGTATTTTTATAAAAGTATTGTCCATAAAAAATATTGGGGTCAGATACTAAAGACTCAGCCCAATCAAAATCAACTCAGGCATCAGGAATCTATCAATCATGACACTTTATGAAGCCCCAAGATAGGGGTGGATCTAGAAATTTAAAATTGGGGTACAATATATAAATAAAAATAAATTGGGAGTACATTATGTAAAGATATATATAAATAATATGTAAAAAAACTAATAAAACTATATAAATAATAGAAAAACTATATATCTACTAAAAGAAAAAAGAAATCTGGGGGTACACAAGCTTGTACATGCATCCGCCTCTGCCCTAAGATATCTAAATAAGGCTTTATAAAAGCGCTTGCAAAAAAATACGAGATCGTCGCCAGCAGGCCACGTCTGCCGTAACCGACCCGAATTTTTTGGAATCAGTTACGAGAATCATGAATCCCTCACTGACGGGAATTAGAGTTTATATTGTACGAGAATCAGTTACTTTTTTTGTTTAATTTTAAAATTATTAAAATAAGTTTCTTATTTACTTATAATTTGATGATCATTACTCAAATTATATGATTGATTTGATGCACTAATAGCTTTTAGTTAAAACTAGGTATTTCTTGATTGTGGTATTTTCATAATATATTTAGTGAATTTGGGTATTTAAAATATTGAGAGCAAAATTTAAATAGCCATTTTGGATAAATCAACATGTTATATAGCCACAAGTTTAAAAATGTATGTTTTTAGCCACTTTTCAATGATTGGAGAGAGAATTTAACATTTTGAATTTGTTAAACATTAATTATTTTTGGATTTATTATCCACCTACCTCACCACCTACCCCACTTCCTCTCTCTCTCTCTAAAACACGGCGATTTCCCCCACCGTCGACCGCCATTTTTTATGATTTGAAGCTCCAAACCACCGGATTTTGCTCGCCCAACTCAAAAAAAAGCTACATTCCATTGAATATAATGTCTGGAGAAGAAGAAAACCCGAATCAAGAAAGTTAATTCCCACTTTCGAGAACAAAAATATGTCTTTTTCTGAATTTTTTGTCAAATTTCTATGCTTTTTAGGTTTAAATACATATTTAATTATGTATATAGTTGATTATGTTCATATTTCATCGATTTATATGCTTAAATATAACTAGAAACAATGTAGAAATGGATTTTGCTGCGTTTTTACTGTGAAAAATACTGCGTATACCCGCCCTTGGAGAGAGACGATGAGATCTCGATTTGGCATATCGAGATCTCGATTTTTTTTAAATCCAAAATTGGTGAATGCTATTTTATTTCATCTTGATTTTGAAATCGAGATCTCGATACCAAAATCGAGATCTCAATTTTTTTTAATTTCTGTTTGAATTCCTTTAATTCTGCTTTTCTTTAAATATTTTATTTTATTTTATTGCAGGTTTGGGAGTGGATCAGACCCAGTTTGCAGGGGACAGTCCCGCGGTCGATGAATTGTTACGACCGAGACATTCTTGAGGACATTCGGTCCAGATTAGCGAGCTTCGGAGACGACGATGTTTTCGATTTATTTAGGGAAGGTCCCTTCGGTGCATTTCTCTCTTTTTGGTGGAATACGAGCTACTTGGGCTCTTATCACCCACGAGATTAATGTGGAGGGAGCTGAGGATGAGTTGTGGTTTCGTGTTGGTGAAACCAATATACGATTAGGTGCAGAGGAGTTCTGTTTGATGACCGGGCTGCGGTTCGGCGATTCGGATTTTGATCCTACTGCATTGAATGATTTGCCGAAGGATGGGTGCTTATATTCTCACTACCCTGACTTGCCGAGAGTAGATCAGTTGCACATTGATTTCATGAACAGGGACCTGGTTCTGAGCGATTCTATTGATGATTATGTGAAGATCGCTCAGATTCTTTTTGTTTACCGGATGTTGATTTGCTTGGATGGGAAGAGACTGGTAGACCTATGGGTCTATACATTGGTGGAGAAGCCTCACGAGTGGAGGGCTTTCCCTTGGGGCTCGTGTTCGTTCAGTGTCTTGCTGCATCAGATGTCTGTCATGATCACATCTTCGAAGACAACTAAGGTGCCTTTGGTCCATATATACGGCCCTGTTTGGGTGTTAGAGGTAATTGTTTGTAATTTTCATTTTCAATTTAATATATTTTTAATTTATAAAAGATAAGACAAGAATTGTTAATTATTTACATTATTTTGCAGGCATGGGCGTACGAGGTGATCCCTGATCTGGCAGAGGTATGTGCGATATGCAGTATGCCAGAGAGGACGATGCCTCGATGCTTGATGTGGAGACCTCATTATGTTCGGGATGCTGACTTTACTGATTTTTTCACAGAGGTAATTATTGTTTACAGTTTTTAATACTTATATTATAATTAAATATTATATGGTTTAATTTGATTTATGTTTTTTTTTTCAGCATGATTGCAGTACTTCACTTCAGCCGACTGAGGATGAGGCCGATTTTGAGTTTTGGCTCAGTCTGCGGAATGCTGAGAAGCCGATGATTCGCAGATTTAGACCTTATAGAGGCATGAGGCCCCGACCATAAGCCTCTCAGCGGCCTTCTGTTAGTACCTCGAGGTCTTCTTTGATGAGGGTTTCGCAGCAGCAGCAGTCGCCGCCACAGCGTCAGCCCTCGCCACAACGCCAGCCATCACCAGTGTTCGATATGGGGAGTGGTGGTTTTGAGATTCCAGTCCGCTCTTCTTTTGAGCGTATTGATCTTCCTCATCGGCGGCAGGCTAAGAAGCGCCCGCGACGTTCCGCATCTGCAGAGCCTCTAGAGGTACTTGTGTTTAAATTTATTTGATTATATTTTACTTATATATTTATATTATCTTTTCAGACTGGACAACCTCCATGGTACGAGGGTCACGAGATGTCCATGCATGACATGGTGCAATTTGCAGTGCCATTGGCTAATCAGCTCGTGCAGCCACTGGCAGATCACCTTCTCCCACCACTGGCAGATCGCATGATTGATCCAGTGGCGCAGCGAGATGTGTAACCATTGGCGGAGCAACTTATACAGCCATTAGCGAATTGCATCATTGATCCAGTGGCACAGCGGCTTATTAAGCCATTGGCAAATACCATGATTGATCTGGTGGCTCAGCGACTTATTTAGCCAATCGCAAATAGACACATGGGGCCAGTAGCTGATCGTGTGGGTCATTATATTGTGGAGCCGGTGGCTTCCGGGGTTACTCAGAGGTTGAAGATTTTCATACGGGACCTCGCAGATAGACTTCTTTGCCGCCCTCGCCGGAGCCAGAGTTGGGCCCCACCGTACCCTTATTATTCTGGCCCCACTTTTGGCCACGCTGTTGGCCCCACCACCTCTTCCACTGCGGGGCCCACCACCTCTTCCACTATAGGGCCCACCATCTCGACCACTGCAGGGCCCACTACCTCTTCCGATGCTCGTCCCACCACCGCCTTCTGTGCTCCCAATAATGCCAAGATTATGAAAGAATATCTATCTTACATAGAGGATATCACACAACAAGTGAGGGTTCCTGAACAGGGATTGGTTTTGAGTAGGCAGCTCTATTTCCAGCCACTGAATGACCCGAAGGAGAATATTTCAGAAGATGTAAGTGCATAATTATTAGTTGTGAATTTTTTTATTATCGGCTTTATATTAATTTTTTTGTGTGTGTGATATCAGCTTTTGAAGATCTTCATGAGGATGACACGAGACACGATTGCCAGAGCTGTCATCAGCTTCCTTGAGGACGATGTTGACCCTGACAGCACTATCATATTATACCCCTCTTTCTTTGTAAGTAATGAATGTTGAATTTTATATTTTAATTCTTTAATTTTCATTTCTTTTATTATGTATATAATGTGTAGGACCGTATCTTGCTAAAATGGGAAGAAGTCCCAAAGAAAAGACGAGGGAAGGCTGATGATGATTACACTTGGTGGAAGTCCCATGAAGATTTAGTGAAAGCTGTCCAGGGTAGTGGTGGAACGTCCGGCTTTAGGAGTTGGTACAAGGCGAAACATGTAAGTGACAAATTTTTAGATTAAATTGTTCTATTAGTTTTCATGTTAAGTTTAATTGTGTTGATTTGTATTTTAGGTCATCGGGATTGTCCATCTCTACGAGCACTGGGTCACTGTACGGATTGATCTTCATAGCTGGCGTGTTGAGTTATATGACTCACTTTTCCACGCTTTAAATGATCCATTTGACCCAGGGCTCTATCTGAAGCGGGACAAGGAACTCCGACCACTTCTTA
The DNA here is from genome assembly GCA_026898455.1 of Plectranthus barbatus. Classification (NCBI taxonomy): domain Eukaryota; kingdom Viridiplantae; phylum Streptophyta; class Magnoliopsida; order Lamiales; family Lamiaceae; genus Plectranthus; species Plectranthus barbatus. The sequence continues at coordinate 16,453 of JAPKLW010001304.1, forward strand.
TATTACTTCCCCGTGTCCTTGATGCTGTCGGGTACTGGGACAGGGTCGATCCTCCTCGTGTAAGAAGCAGTGGTCCTTTATCTTTGATCAAGGATGTTATTGAAATGCCCAGAGCAGGAGGATTCAAATAGTTGTGGGGTATATTGTATGATTTTTGTTGATAGGTTAGTTAGAAGAAGGAAGGCTCCAATTAGTGATCTTACTTATAAGTTTACAGTTCGTTATATGCAGCTTGTAGGTGCTCGGATAGTACATTGCTGTAGAGAAGCAGAAGCTCGAGAAGCTGAACTCTTGTAGTACTATTTTCTATTGTTATCATAAATTATATTTTTATTAATATTGAATTTGCATTTTGGTGTATTTTGTGATTGATATGAACTGCATAGGTGATTCTACGTGATTAAATGGATTTTATTGAATAACAGATCAGGGAATTCGAGATGATTAAGGGGATATCGAGATCTCGATATCTCCTTAATCATCTTGAATTTGTTAATTAAATAATTAATTACAATCAATCTTAAATTAAGACATTATACAGTTTAAACATACATTACTTAACATTTATTTAACAATTTAAAGTTCATTTAATATAATACATTATACATTTGAATCTATTCATACATAAGATGTTTCTCTTTGAAATGTTCATATCTTATTCATCTTTGAATATGATGAAGTAGAAGTAGTATAATACAAAGTAAACATCTTTGTAATGAATGAATTTTTGCAAGTTTCTTTGTTATCGAATCTATATTCCTTAAATGAAAGTTATATGAGTTGATTATCCTCGAAAAATAGTGAATTAAACATCCAATTAGCCAATAATCCATAAAATCGAGATCTCGAAATCGATTTCGAGACAACTATTAAAATTATCTCGATTCAAATCCTACAAATCATGAAATCACAAATTCCGAGATCTTGTCTTAATTTCGAGATCTCGATTTGTTTTGTTCCAATTTATTATTTAAATTATATTAACGTTGTAATAATGATTAAAAAATAAATTGAGATCTCAAAATCGTCATATCGAGATCTCGAATTTTTTTTAAAAAAATTGTTAAATCCACCTGAATTCGTATACAAACCAAAATACCTAAACAGATCAATCAGGAAGTCAAAAATTAGTCCAAACATCAGACACAATACCTAAATTCTATGTCAAAACACCAAAACTTACAAATATACATTAACAATATTTAATTAATTCGTCATAAGCTTGCAAATAGAAATTAACAAATAAATAAAGCAAGTGTTACTACTCACTCATATGATCAACTCTCTCCGGACATTTTCTTTTTGTATGCCCCGTCTGCTGACATATACTACATGTCTTCACCCGTCGCCTTCGTGGCCCATCTTGGTGTGGAGGACTGTTCAAATCCACTTCACCAATGTCGATATAAGTGGTGCAGGCACATGAGTTGTGACCGAGTTGCCGACACCTCCGACATACTTGAGATCTGCGCGTGGTAGAACTCTCAGGGCCAGAACATGCTCTACTCATCCTAGGACGGCCAGCCTGTCAAACTACTATCGGCGGTCTCACAACATAAAATATTACATCCGATGGAAGTACCCAATCCGATGGATGTGGCACAGTCATAATGGTGTTATTATATGTATGTAGCAGAGTAAATTGTTTGTAGTAGTGTGGCACGTACTCTGATATCAGCTGCGAAGTATATCTGACAATCAAAAAATAAGACACACATGTTATAATAATCTTTAAGCTACAAGATATGTGCAATAACTAAAGTTCGAATTAACATATTACCTGAGGGCGGCAGCCGCATGACAACGTGGAATCTGATCGAGATCGAACTGACGACACTCACACGTTCTATGCTGTAAGTCGACATTGTAGCTCCTCTTTTGCCCTTCCACCTTGTATATGTGTGGCGTGGTGGTGCCTCTAACTACAAGATGTCGCCCATATTTGGACGACTCTGTTAATTTTGTCATAGCTACGTGTGTCAGAGCATGATCTCTAGACCGTGCAGCCGCTCGTCACTCGTGAAACCATCTCTCAACCATAGCTCGGTAAGTCTCGAGAAGGGCGCATATGGGCAATCGTCTAACCATAGCAAACAAGAGTTGAGAGATTCGGCTGCGTTGGACGTCATGAAGCTGAATCGTGTACCAGGGCACTGAGACCTTACCCATCGGTGGACTCCAATATCCTGAAGCCTCTTGTAAGCTCCGTCTTTGCTCAGAATCTCCAAAGTAAACATGTGCTTTTGAAATGCATCACGCCTATAACAATAGGCTGTATCTCGTAAAACAGCACCCACCTGAGGACCGTACCTCGACGTGTTATTCGCCAAATGGTAGTAGCAAATAGCATGTGTAGCATTCAAAAATGCTGACTCCACTGCATTTTTTATGCTCTTATGCTGATCACTGACAATGATCAGTCCTTCACGATCTCGAAAGCAATAATGCAAGAGATGCATAAACCACATCCACGACTCATCATCCTCTATGGGTCCAATCCCGATAGCAAGAGGAAATAACTGCTCGTTGCCATCTTTCGTCACCGCAACAAACATTCCCTTATTCTTGCCCTTAAGATGTGTGGCATCTACAACAATCACTGGACGCATGCAGCTGTGAAATGCATCGATGCAAGGAGGAAGCGCCAGAAACATGTGCTTGAACAAATTCTCCGAAGAAGTCGATATGTCATACATCTTGCCTGGGTTATGCGACTGTAGCATGTGTAAGTAGCCCGACAGCATCTCATAAGACTTCTCTCACTCGCCAAATACCATTGAAATGGCCATGTTTCTTGCCCGCATGGCAAAGCTATAATCAATCTTGATGCCGAACTGTATCAATAATTAGACATCATCTCCTTGGGCTTTAGAATAGTGCCCTCCGCTGCCAACTTACTTGAGAAATACTTACCCAACACTCTTGCTGGCACTCTACGGGGAGCAACACGATCAATATCTGTCTGGCAGTTGTGCATCAGATCACACTTTAATACTCTCCAAACACTTCCAGATCGTCTTGCGCGTAGCATAAAAGGACAACCATTCCCATGCTTGCATCGGAAGTTGAGACGAGTAGTGCTGGACCTCTCCGTGGAGTATTCCAACTGGTGATGCAAGTGATGCAGTCCTACAGCAAGGTCAAGTTCATCCTTGCTACTAAATGTCGCTCCAATGCATAGCTCAGTTGGGGCCCAATCTGCGGGCATAATCCACTCCAAACGCTCAGGAGCATCAACCTCTATTAAAGGAAGTACCCAACTCCTTACTTCCTGATCATGTCGAGCTGCAGCCACAGACTGACTCAAGTTATTGTTAGAGAGTCCATACTGATCCATTCGCCCAGGAGCTAGAATTCATCTAGAAAAATCACTGACCAAGGACTCAAACAACTGACTCCGGCCCTCCTCCTCCTCCTCCTCGTCATCACAATAATCATCATCATTATCTGTAGATTCCGCCTCATACTCATCTACGAAATCATCAGCTAATGAGATGCTAGGACCACCCATTCGTGTTGATCGCTGTGACTGAGGTGCCTGAAATCCGGACTAATTTTGCTTCAATTTGGTGACCACATATATAACTGGATCGCTGCTATTTTCATATAGCATCCGCATTATATCTTCATCGGTCTTCAGTCCAGCCTTCACATGCCTCGAGCCCCCATATATACTGCTCATGTAAAACAAGCAGTAACTAGTAGTGAGGAGATAAAAGTGGATGATCTCATGAATCTCGGATAAAATGGCATTGTAGGATATCCGTTCACGTCTCAAACAAATCAATTGCTCTTCTCCGCCCATATACTCGGATCTGTCCCATGCACCACCATGACTTATGATGAAATGTTGATACGACATATGCGATAAATGATACGAAAATATTAAATAAAATCAGGAGCATGATATAACAAACATTTCGAGATCTCGATAATAAAATCGAGATCTCAAAATTTCAATTAATTAAAATGAGATCTCGTGAAAAATCGTAGTCGGGATCTCGATATGGTGTCGAGATCTCGATTTCTCTGGGTTTCTCCTAGAGTTCTCTGCATATTTTTACGAAGAACAATCCTAAAACAGTCCTAAAATCACTATATTTTCTAGAAAACTAAGATATGCAAGTCGATTTTGAACACACAACATCATTATAACGCAGAGAACGAATCAAAAATAAGGAAAAATGGTTGAAATCAACATACCTTCGATTTTTCTCTCTCAGAACCCTCTCAACAATCTTCAAATAATTTTTAGAATGTTTCCTCGTACAATAGAAAACATTTGTTTGTAAAAGGTTGTAATAAATTTACAACCACCTTGGTAGTTCAAATTAATTGCTCAAAATTAAATAAATAAATGAAATAATGAATATTTCCAAAAATGAAAATAACTTTAATAAAGTTGATTTTGTTTTGTAGCCGAAAATGGAAGAGAGAAAAAGACAAAAGGACACCGTGACTATAAAACTTATATTTTTATTCTTGTGGTTATATAACACACTCACGTATTCAAAGTGGGTAGTTATATGTATTCCCACTAAAATATTTTTCACTTAAAATAATATACTCCCTCCGTCCCACCTCAATTGTCTCATTATTTAAAAAAACAATTTTTTCACACTCAACAATAAAATATTAATTTCACTCAACTTACTTTACACTCACACTCTTTGATTATTGTGTCTGGGACAATTCAACCGAGACGGAGGGAGTATTTGATTATTGTAGAGCGATAAGCTGCCTTTTTAAAAACCTTATGAATGAATATTTTTGTCCATTTACCGGCTTTAGGGAAATAGATATGTTTTAGATTTGTGGCTGCATGTGCACATGTGATGACTGATGTGCATGAATACTTGGCAAGGGCAATTTGGTCCAATTACTTTTTTCCAAAATGTTACATATAAAACACAGTTTTTTTTTTAAATTTTCCTTTTTTGAGGTAATAAAAGGACAGTTTGATCCAAATAATTATTGTAAGAGAGTGTTGAGGATCTGGAATATTATGTGTCAGAGCGAGTGTGCGATTCCATTTATTTATAATTATTTATGTATGTATATATATATATACTCCATACAGGTACAAGCTGCGCTGCATTGCCACCTAATTCTCTCATGCACATGTATCATCTCTGTCCCAGTGTCCCCCTTGGTAAATAATTTTCACCGCTGCTAAATATATATATATATATATATATATATATATCAATCGAGTTTTTATAAAAATAAATACAAAAAAAGTTGAATGCATAGTCACCATACTACCTTCTTTTAGAAAATAGGATCATCCAACATATTTCATTAAGAAAATTAGATATGAAACATTATTAATCGAAGTGTCTCATAAAAACATTTCATTAACTAGAAAACAACACTAAACATATCGAAACAAAAGGTGCAAAGTAGGAATAATATTTTTCAAATTCAATTATGCATATTCTTTATTTTTTAATTGCATCATATTTTTGCAATGTTATATTCTCTCTTCTCATATCTGTAAAAATAATTATTTAATGCTATGGGAAATATTAAATACATTGATGAGACGGATTATGCAATTTTACTTTTAGTGGGATTAATTTACCATTAATTCGAAGATGGACAAAAATAAAAGTATCTGGCCGTTGAAACACTAAAAATTAAATCCCTAAAAATTATCAGGTGTGATGTAATTAGCAGGGCAATTAAACTTGTCTTCAGAAGATTACAAATATAGGATTATTATTATATTAATAAGCTTTTTAAAATTATTTTATCTCATTTTATTTTTAACCCTTTTACATTTTTTACGTTACAAGTTATTTAACCCTGAAAATGAGGGAGGCAGTAAATGACCCTCCATTTTGAATTGTTTCCTTCATATATATCTGGCCCGTTGGAGCATGAAGTTCCAAAAGTACCCTCCACATTTTTTTTTTCCAGTAATATTTTCTCATTATGACATGCACATACTTCATTTTTCATCTAATTTATCTCATATAAATTAAATTAGTAATAAACGTGTGTAAGCCTCTTATTTTAATATATGCCTATTTCACTTTGAAGTGTTGATAATGGTGAAATTGTTTATTGAGTGGAAGAATTTCTATTCGGCTTCTAATAATTTTAGTCATCATTTCATCGTATTTATCAAAAATAATTTAGAGAGAGTATTAAACAAAAATTAACTATGAAGAGAAGAATGTTGGTAAATTAGGTGAAGTGGAGGGCATTATGGCGAAGCAATAAAAAATGAATTGGGAATATATATATATATATAAAGATGGTAAATTAAATTTATGGCACTCTGCCCAACAACTTCGTTTTGCTTTAGTTGTAGCCACTTCCGCCATATATACTGTCGCCTAAGCCTTCCTCTCTCTTCAATGGCGGTGAATTCTTCTGGAAAAAGCTGGGTTTTCAGGTCTCCTCCTTCCTTCCTTCTGCTGGTTTTTTTCCTTTTTTTTTTTCTAATCTTTTTCTTAAATTCTGGTGGTAATTATTTGAATTCATGAATCTGAGGAGTTGAAGCGGTGTATTTTTTTTATTTTTTTTTGCAGGTGAAGATTCAGCATGATTCTGCACTATCATTTTGTTATAAACACGAATCTCCATCTCTACTCTCTCTCTCTCTCTCTCGATTTAAGTAGTGTGTGCGTGTTCAGATATAAGTGCAGAGTACTTCCAAGTTATTGAACCACATCGTTTGATTTCTTTCTTTCTTTTTCCTTTTTGATTTTTGGAGTGACAGATTAATACTACTTAAAGAAGATTAGCAGAATCTTGAATGTTATATGCTAATGCGAATCCCAATTGAAGTAAAGTTGCATTGAGTTTCTGTACCTCTCTCTCTCTCTCTTCCTCTCACACATTCACTGATTAGAGAAAGGGTAAAAAAATGGGTTGCTGGTATTCAAGGTTAGATAGGGAAGAGATGGTATCTAGATGCAAGGCTAGAAAGAGATACATGAAGCAGTTGGTGAAAGCGAGGCATGCCTTCTCCGCCGCCCACATCATGTACATTAGGTCTCTCCGCAACACCGGATCAGCCCTTCTTCAGTTCGCCACCGCCGAGACTAGTCTCCACCACCACCACCATCTCCCACCGCCCAATCCTTCTCCTTCTCCTCCTCCTCTGCCCAACCCACCCCCTCCATTGAGCCCCATTTCCTGGACAACGTCCTCGACAACCCCTTCCTCAGCTATCCGCCCACCGCCGCCGCCTCCGCCAGCTCCGTCGGCGTCCACTTGGGATTTCTGGGATCCTTTCATGCGGGCTTCCAGGCGGTCCGTGGACGAGGAGTGGGAGGAGACCACTACCACCACCGCCTCTGAGGCGCCCGTCACCCCCATCACCACGTCCAGAGCTCAGAATATGGCTGCCCCGCCTTCTGTGATCACCACCACCACCACCGCAAGCAGTGAGCTGGCGGTGGTGGTGTCGACTAAGAGTAAAGATCTGGTTGAGATCATCCAAGAACTTGATGACTATTTCTTGAAATCTGCTGATGCTGGTGGTTTGCTCTCTGCACTGCTGGAAGTTCCCATTTGTAACTTCAATCGCCAATCGTCATTAGGTAATTACTTAATACTGAATCTCATTTATCAGAAACAATCAATTATGCTATTGTTCGAACCTAGTTTGATGAATTTCTTGATAAAAATCCATTCTTTCACACGAATGATCATCCACTGCCATCTTTTACTTGTTTATTGAAGGTTTCACATCAAATGTTGATCGAAATCTCAGTAAAGAAATGGAAGAGTTCACATCAAATGCTATTCACATCTTTGTTATGTATTCTATCTTTATATTGTCTATGAAGAAAGTTAGTATCTTTTGTTGCTTATCCTCTGCTTTTTCATCCCTTTTCAGCATTATATTTATCAATTATTGAGCTATCTGTTAACCCAATTCCTAAATGAATTCCATTTGTTTTGAATGAGAAAATTATTAAATTACTGGCATTGCTCTTAAGTCCATTTGTCTTGCAGGTAAGGACTATGGATATGGAAAGAGTTCGAGTCCGCTGTTGTGGGCTTGGGGCTCAGGCAGTGCAAGATGGAATGCATTTGGAAAGTTGTGTGAGGATCCTATTGGAAACGCGAGTCAGGTTACCGCGGATGGGAATGCGACTCATTGTTCAACTGTCGAGAGGTTGTATGCGTGGGAGAAGAAACTCTGCCAGGAGGTTAAGGTACACCATTGTTGTTAAATCATGAATCTTTGCCTAAGCTAAGTACTTTTTAATCTGATTACGAAGAGGGTTGTTCCCCTTATAGTTTTTAATTTGAGTAGATTAATAATCATGCTGCACATATTTAGATCATTCAATGTCTTCGAAAAAAACATTTGTTTCGGTATGCTCGCTTTGGTATTCCAAGAAAGAGCTGATTGATTGCTTCGAACATTTGGAACATGATGCTTTCATTAGAAACTAATATATCATGTGACTATTGTAGAATGCCGAGTCTTTGAAATTAGAGCAAGAGAAGAGGGCAGCAGCTCTCAGGAAGCTAGAGATGAAGAATGCTGACTATATCAAGACTGAGAAGGCGAAAAAGGAAGTCGAGAAATTGGAATCGCAGATGATGGTTGCTGTGCAAGCGATTGAGAGTACGTCTGCTGAGATTATCAAATTGAGGGAGTCGGAGCTCTATCCGCAACTTCTTCAGCTTGTCAAAGGGTAATTCATCTTCATTGTTGCCTGCCTTATATTTTTTTTTAAAGGTGCTACCTTTATGACAGTTGGAATGGTGAATGGCTTGTGCTTTATATCGATTTCTATAATCATCGTCTCGTTTCAGGTTAATGGGCATGTGGAGAAGCATGTATGAATTCCACCAGGTGCAAACACACATAGTCCAGCAGCTGAAATACCTCAACTGCATTCCATCTATGGAGCCTACATCTGAAATCCATCGACAGTCAACACTTCAGCTCGAGCTCGAAGCTCAGCAGTGGCATCTCTCTTTCTGCAACCTTATCAAAGCTCAACGTGATTATATCCAGTCACTGACTGGCTGGCTCCGTCTTAGCCTCTTCCAAGTAGGTAACAATCCCATCAGCAAATCCAAGCAAGACTCCGCCATCTACTCCTTCTGTGAGGAATGGCAGCTGGCAATGAACAATGCTCCCGACAAGGTCGCATCCGAGGGAATCAAGAGTTTCCTAACTGTAATCCATGCAATTGTGGTGCAACAAGCAGAAGAGCAGAAGCAAAAGAGGAGATCAGAGTCGGTATTCAAGGAGCTCGAGAAGAAGGCAGGCGAGCTTCGATCATTGGAGAGCAAGCACGGTCCATATTCAATGCCAGAAACATCTGGTGATACAGTTAAGGATCCTGTGAGAGAGAAGAGAGCTAAGGTAGAGGCCTTGAGGTCCAGAGCGGAAGATGAGAAGGCAAAGTATGAAAAGGCGATCAGCGTGACGAGAGCGATGACGATGAACAACCTGCAGATGGGTCTGCCCCACGTTTTTCAGGCGATGACTGGTTTCGCCAATGTGTGCACTCAAGCCTTTGAATCTGTGCACAACCAGGCCAAGAGCACTGAGGATCTGCACAATGTGAAAATGATATTACCTTAGAGTTAACTTCCAGTTTCTCTCAGCTCAACACCATGGATACTAAGCCTTGCAGCGAAGGTCTCTGCATTTAGAGTTGGTGGTGTGTCAGAATCTCAGCTTGTGTAATTATTCTTGCTGGTGTAGTATTTAGGCAAACTAGCTTTTAATGGTTAGATTTCGGCTTTGGATTCACTTGTAGAATCTGGTGGTGTTATACCTGATTGTACTTGTATTTTTGTATCCTTAAAGCAGACAGATTGCATATCTTTGATAGTAATCTAGCGGAAATGCAATGCAATGGAAGTAGTCATCCTAAACAAAAGTGAGAATCCATTGATTTACTTCTAGCAATATATACAGAGTTAAAATCAAATCACCTAGACAGCCAGCCAAGACTATGGAAGAGAACATGCAGCACACTTCCTCTGCAGCCAGATCAAACGTTTGTCAACTTTAAGGGTTAAAAATGTCTCCCTAGAATTGCGGTTGGTGAAGAGATCTAAAGCAGCCAGATAAACTTGGTCAGTAATACCTTGCAGTTCATCCAATGCCTTCACACACTCAGTTATGGAGAAGTTGCTGTTAAACTTTTTGATAGCTTCCGCCCTGAATCTAGTAGCGGCAGCCATCTCCAGTATACCTTTTGCAATAGCATCTTCGAAACCTTTGCGGCCCCTCTTGCGACCGGCCGGATCAGTGTACTTCTCTGACTCTGATGGCGACAGCTCCTCCTGTTTCACAGGTGGATGCTCTGGAGATGGAAACGAACCGGGAGTTCCTTCGTTGTCCATGTTTGATCCATTTTGCTTTCTGCAAGTAGATGCCTCAGCAAATATTGTTCTCAGCTGATTGTATATCGGGCAGCAAACACTCCTCAACATCTCAGCATCAGGATGTGCCTGTTTAGCTTGTTGTAAGAGATTTTCATTTAAATGGAACACTAACTAAAGCAAATGTAAAAAGCTTTGCTATGTAGTGCTTCAAGAACTCACACTACACATGCATGTAGTAAGCGTTCATGGACCGATCAAAATACAGAAGTTGTTTAGAGGTTTATCGAAGCAGAAGTTGATAATCAACTAAAGGGACCCCCACATATTGTGTAAATAATAAAGGCAACGCATATTTACAATACAAAAGGTAAACATCCAAGGGAGTAAACAAGAAACATAAAAACTAAAACATGCCTTGATGTATCTGTCCCATGCTTCATCCGAAGCCACGATTGCACCTGTTGCCTCCTCCCACTTGAACTCAGGTTGATCCAGTAGCAAATTTACACTCATATACTGCTTTCTTAAGGCAACATAGCGGCTCTTTAGCTGCTCATTATCCCACCAATAACCAGTTTGAATACGGAAGTTATCACAAATGAACTTCCATCCTTTCTTGCTGAAAGATTTGTTTGATTTATTTCCCTTGTGGATCTCATCCACCATCAAGTCCACCAATGCCTTGGTCAAAGAAGCTGTCCACTTAGCACGGGACTGATTCTCAGACTGCAGCACCACCTGAGCTTTCTTCGAACGAGTTGTGCAGCCAGACATCTACAAGTTCACCACATTACCAAATAGGAAACACACACATGAGCTTGAGCTCATAATCTATGAATCTGATATTAGCAATCGATAATGGGTTTTCAATAAAGAAACTCAGCGATCAAGACGAGCACGCCCAACTTTGTGCCAAATTAAAAGCAAGGAATGGTGCAACAGAAAAGGGAATGGCTTTTGGCGAACAAAAAACAAAAGGTTGCCAAAAGCAAGCAATTTATAATAACTAAACAAAAAATAACTCAAAAAGATACCGACTTTTAGCTCTCCATGAAACTGATACTGCAATGTCGAAAATAGGGAAACAAAATGAACCGAAAAGAAAAACCTAATAAATCTAGTTATGAATTGTGCCGCATGATTGTGTCGCCAACTCCACAAGTCCGAAATCATCCATAAGAATTCTAAAAATGCAAAATTCTTTATCAAAATAAGAAAAAACACTAAAACAGGAATCACAGAATACGCAACAATTTCACAGGTGCAGTCGCATATACCCCCTGTCATTCAGGGCAGAAACAAAATACAGTAATTATGAGGTTTTTTTTTTTTTTCGGTAAACAGAGTGATATTGAGAATAAGTTTGACCTTTGAGAATGTGGGGATTTCATGAATCAATCAAGTAATTCGAGATTTCGTCTTCGTCTTCGTGGTTGGGGTTTTTGTAAAATTTTGGTTATCGTCCCCTCTTTTCTTCTCATTGTAGTTTGGTGTCTATACGACGGATTTGAAAATTCACAATTTTTTTTTAAAATTCTAACCCATTAGTTATTTACAAAATATTTTTTTATTTATAATATTTTTCATGTTATAAAATATTTAACTTAAAATTTAATCAAGAATGTAATATTGAATAACATAACTAAATTTCAGTAATATAACTATAACAAAATATATTAATAAAAAATTAATCGGGTTAATCAAGTCAACCTGTCAATTTTTGAGTTCAATTATATATGGCCCTGTAATATTCGATTAAAAAGAATTTGAACTAAAATATATCAATCTTAACTGTGGGTTTTGAACTAAATTGGCATTTCTAATTATAACTTGATAAAACGGTATAATTTATTTCGAAATGTTTTTATGTTTTTTAAAATTGGATTAATTGGCTTTAATATTACAAATCATTTTTTCAAATTTGTAGTCATTTATGACTTTTAAAATGAATATAAAAATTCTATCCACAAAAAACTAAAATACAAAATACTCACCTACCTAAATTGGCTAATTTTTATTTGCAAAAAAAAATATATAAACAAAATACATATATATAAGTGGAAAATATACAAAAGATGAAGGAACACACAGAATTCACCTACCACACACCACCACCAAACGAAATTACCTAACCAAACCATCCTATCAAATTCAATTGATTCTCAACAATCAAATTCATACACTCGGTAATCGCCGTCGCCACAATTCCTTCCCGCCCCCGTGAAAATGGCAGCTGCCTCTTCTTCCTCTCTCTGCTCAAATCGCGCATTTTCTCTCTCCGCCTCTTCCTGCAACCGCCACTCCCAGCTTGCATCTCTCCTGCGTTTACCTACCTCCACTTCATCCGTTTCCTCCGCCTATCGCGTGTGCTTCGATTCTAAGAAGCGTATGTTTGCGGTGCGGGGTTCGGCTACTCCGGTGATGGACCAGGCCACTCCTGCTTCTTCTTCTCATCCAGCTGTTCCTACAATTGTTGAGGTGGATTTGGGGAATCGGAGCTACCCGATCTACATAGGCTCCGGACTTTTGAATCAACCGGAGCTGCTCCAGAGGTAGATGATTCATATGTATGGACAATTTATTTGATGTTCCCTAGTTTTTGAAGATAGAATTTAGTTGTACCCTGATTATTCATATTTTCGGAGTATCGGTTGTGTTTGAGAATGATACATATTTCCCTTTGACTTGTTTCATGATTCATAATTAGAAGCCATTCCCATGAAATAAAAAATGACAAAGATTAATCCGAGTAGTAACTTTTATCAATATATACCTAAAGCAATGAAACCATATTGGCTGTTTGAGTTTGGAGTTTGGAGTTAGGACTCCATTACAATGTCGATGTTTATATTTTTCAATTCTTTCTGTACAATTGATGAGGAAGTTGTTTCGTCTATCATGTTCCTAATCTCTTTCGCGGTTTGTATAGATAATTCATTTCATTCTTTAGTTCAGTTCTACGTTTGCTTGCCTTCATATATTTCATTGTAATGTAGGCATATTCATGGCAAGCAAGTCCTTGTGGTCACCAACACAACAATAGCACCACTATATCTTGATAAAACTATATGGGCTTTAACGGAAGGAAATCCTAATGTCAAAGTTGAGAGTGTAATTCTGCCGGATGGAGAGAAATTTAAAAACATGGTGAGTGTTCCCTTTCCTTTTATTATTATTATTTTCTTTCTTTCTTTCTCTGTGGTGGGCCAAATAGCTGAAAGTTTCTGACTTTGGTGAGAACGACACTGTTTGCTGCATCAACAGGAGACTCTAATGGAAGTATTTGACAAAGCTATTGAGTCAAGATTGGACCGGCGCTGTACATTTGTTGCCCTCGGGGGTGGAGTCATTGGTGACATGTGTGGATATGCTGCAGCTTCATATCTCCGTGGAGTGAACTTCATTCAGATTCCGACTACTGTGATGGCACAGGTTTGAGTCATGTTGAGTACTTGGCATCTTCATGCATACAAGTCGGTTGAAAAAAAGACTGATGCTTTTTAAGTTTATTGATGACTCTGTATTTGTATTTAGGTAGATTCTTCTGTTGGGGGTAAAACTGGAATAAATCACCCGCTTGGGAAAAATTTAATCGGAGCGTTTTACCAACCGCAATGTGTGCTCGTAGACACTGACACATTGAACTCATTGCCAGATCGTGAATTGGCATCAGGACTTGCAGAAGTAATCAAGTACGGACTTATCAGAGATGCTCCATTTTTTGAGTGGCAGGAGAAGAACATGGCTTCACTGCTGGCGAGGTAAATGCATGTGTTGTAGAACTTATACCTTATGCCTCTATATTCCGAGGGTCTTCAATGTGGTGCTACTTAAATGTCATCCTTCCCTTGTTTTATCTAAAATTATTTATTTATGTTAAAAGTAATCCAATAAGTGCTTTAGTGAGAAAAAATGCATTTGTTTTCCTAAATAATGTAAATATTCATCCTTGCTCCCTGGTAGCCAGTTACCCCTTCTGCTCATCTTTTTTAATGCTTTAGTTGGCAAGACAATAGGTTAAAATGCCAACACTTGCTTTAATAATGGATCTCATTTGTTTGTCTTTCATCAATGAGAATGCGCTCTTGTTTTCTTCTGGAACTTGATATATAATCATAAAAGGTTTGGTTCTTTGCAGGGATCCGGATGCATTTGCTTATGCAATCAAGCGGTCTTGTGAAAATAAAGCAGAGGTTGTTTCCTTAGATGAGAAGGAGAGTGGACTGAGGGCAACTCTCAACTTGGGCCACACTTTTGGTCATGTGGGTATCAATTTCTCTGTAGAGTGATTTTTAAGGCTTAATTGGAATCATGCTACTGGACTGTGATCTGGAAAATCTGAATGAATGTTTTCCTTTATTACCTTGGTCATGTGATTGCAATGAATGGTGATGCTGCTGACATATAATCCTGATTTCTGTTAAAAAAATTGTCTCCCTAAATCTTATTCTTACCCATGGAAATTGACAGGCAATTGAGACTAGTTTTGGGTATGGGCAGTGGCTTCACGGGGAAGCTGTTGCTGCTGGCATGGTATGTTAATGTTACTATATATCTATGTACCTGATTGTTGATCCATTAGTTGTCTGATAGATGGTGTCTGTTGCGACTCAGGTGATGGCAGTTGACATGTCATACAGGCTGGGGTGGATTGAGGAGTCATTAGTGAAGCGGGTGGTGAAGATCTTGCAGGAGGCCAAGTTACCCACATCACCTCCAGAAATGATGACCGTGGACATGTTCAAGTCTGTGATGGCGGTAAGATAGCACTAATAGTGGTATAACAAAGAGTAACTAACAGACGACTCAATTCAATGATGTTGGGCTAACACTATGCAGGTGGATAAGAAGGTGGCCGACGGTCTGCTGCGCCTCATCCTCCTGAAAGGTCCCCTGGGCAATTGTGTTTTCACCGGCGATTACGATACGCGGGCCCTTCAGGACACCCTCCGCGCATTTTCCAAGTCTTAGTTTGTATGCATTTTCATTACCAGAACAGAAACCATAACTTTTTGTATTTCAACCAAATCTCACCGTTACTAGTATGTGTACATGCACATCTTTCACTGAAGTCGTTGTACAAAAAACATGAGGATATTAGATGGAGCATTATTCATAGCAAAAAACATGGTATAAAAGATATTCACTTATGATCATAGGTTGGTGTGGTTGGTTATATTTGAAAATGTAAGAGTTGTTCCTCGTTTGATTTGAATTGATTATATAGAGAGCCAGGTATTGACAGGATAATAATTATGTAATGATGGAGAGGATTTAATATGGAAATAAAAGGCCATTTATGAGTAGTTCCTTAAAAAGTAAGCGCAATGCAATTAACTAACCAATGTAATGAAGATCTTGATGTAAGTTTCATCTGGAGAGAGAGAGCAGCATTTCCCGGCTAAAAAAGGGCGGCATTACTGCCCACCCATTACTGTCTCTCTCTCTCTCTCGCACACGTTCTACCCTTTATCTTCCACTACCATTTCTCTCCTATTTCTCTCTACATCTCGATCCCCCATTTTCTCTTCTTCCCCCCTCCAATTTTAATTTGGTTAGGGTTTTATTTTTCTCACTTCTGGGCGTCTCCACTAGCTTTCCAATTTTCTCTGTATTCTCTCTCTTCATTGTGCGGTCGATGTTGGTTTACGTGTGATTAGGTGTCTTCGTCACTGGGCTGAGCATCAGGTCTTCACGAGAAGATCTGAGTTGAGATACCGTTGCAAATTCTCCGTTTGTCGCAAGAATGAGCGCGTCTAGATTCATCAAGTGCGTCACCGTCGGCGATGGTGCCGTTGGGAAGACATGTCTCTTGATTTCCTACACCAGCAATACCTTCCCCACGGTCAGCGCCGTTATCTCGTCTATATATATATATTTTGAGCAATGTGCACGTTGAAACTGTTTGCAGCATTTGGATCATTTGCGGTTTCGCTTCGGTTTCAATGAAAGAGGTATTGACATGATTATGGAACTACGGTGTTATGATTGGTTAGATACTGGTCAAATAAAATGATGGGAAAGAAATGTGCATGTAAAGCCTTTTTTTTTTTTTTCCGCTTCTCTTTGCTTCCAGTTATGGCCTTTTTTTAGCACTTGCTGCGGATAATATCAGGTGGTTCTTTTCTATTTGGAAGATAGTTGAAGGAGTGAGGAAAACTATTCGTTTATACTGTGCAATTGAATTGTTGACGATTGAGCCTAAATCGGTTTCATTTTTCTGGAAAGGATTCCTAAAAGTGTCCTGGAGAGGCATTGAATCTGTCAGTTCTGGAAGCATGCTGATGATAGAGATAAGAAAATGGACGATATGATTAAGTTTCTCATTTTTTCTATCTTTTCTGTAAACTAGTTTTAGTCTTTGTAGTCCATCCTGATCTGAACTTCATGTTCCGGCCTTGTTCTGGATTTCTTACCTGCTTCCACAGGCGCCAGACTTAAGATGATTATCAACAATGGCTATTTATATCTGAGATTGTGTTTCTGGTGAATGTTTTTTTTGGATGTCAAGTTTTCATCTCGGAGTTGTCTCTGATGAATTTATAACGAGTTCCGATATCCTGTTTTCCCATGTATGTTATGTATAAGCAAACTGAATTTCCCTGCGCTGTGATGCCACTTGCACATTTAAGCAGTATTCGTCACTTTTTAACATTTTTCTTTACGTTTCAAATGTAACAGGATTACGTGCCTACTGTATTTGATAATTTCAGTGCAAATGTTGTTGTTAATGGTGCTACCGTTAACTTAGGCCTCTGGGATACAGCTGGTAAATACTAGAGCTACCTCTCATTGTTACCTCTATTTATAACAATGCGACTGCCTAGCAGTATTTTATCTATAGTTTAGTTAGCAGATATTCTCAACTACTTTATGGATTAATAGAACGTACATTTTTCATTTTATGGAACAGGACAGGAGGACTACAATAGATTAAGACCTTTGAGTTATCGTGGAGCTGATGTTTTCATTTTGGCATTTTCTCTCATTAGCAAGGCCAGCTATGAAAATGTTTCCAAGAAGGCAAGGATGCTAATACTTTTAATTTTGTCCTACTTACGGCGAGATTGTCTTTTGTCTACTGAAAAATCTGATTTTCATTCATTATTCAGTGGATTCCTGAATTGAAGCATTATGCACCTGGTGTTCCTATTGTTCTTGTTGGCACAAAATTAGGTAAGGTCTCTGGTTAATTTTTCCAATTGCATGATAAGTTGCGGTTATTACAGTGACAAAATATGATGTGAAGTTGGATAAATGAAGGATGTTAACTCATAGATAACATCCTGTCAGTTCTAAACTTCCCTACCTGCACCACTTCAATAATAATTGTAATATGTATCAAGAAGGTCTTTATTTATTGCATTTCTCTATACTTAATATGCTTATGCTTATCATTATTCTATAATTAGTCTCCAAATAAAAGATAGTCTTGGCAGTAGTAATGATCAATAAGCGGTTTGTAATCTTTTTTGTTTTCGTTTGCTTGTTTGTGATTATTGGCATATTTTAGCTACATCTTTTACTAATGTTACTAATATGTGGGTTATTCATATGGATTCAGATCTTCGGGATGATCAGCAGTTCTTTGTTGACCATCCAGGCTCTGTACCAATCTCTGCAGCACAGGTGAACTGACTTCTTAATCTATACCTGTCTTTTTGTATGTCATAATTTATTCTTTCTCAAAGTTATATGGGAAGGCAATGCCTTTTCCTCCACTTACCTTTCTCAAATTTCCAGGGGGAGGAGCTGAGAAAGTTGATTGCATCTCCTGCTTACGTTGAATGTAGTTCAAAGACACAACAGGTCTTTCTTGAGCTCAGTTTTTTTTTTCTTCCTATTTTGAAGGAGATCTCTCCCGGTTTTACTTCCATTCATTCTAATATGAGTAATCTTCACTGCAGAATGTCAAATCAGTTTTTGATGCTGCCATAAAAGTTGTGCTCCAACCACCAAAGCAAAAGAAGAAGAAGGGAAAGGCTCAAAAGGCTTGTTCTATATTGTGATCAGCATTTGATGTAATGACCCTGTTGTCATTTTGCCTCAGAGGAGTGCCCTTGCATGCCTTTGATCATTTTCCATTTCTTTTTGCCTCAGGAGAGAACTAGGACTGCCCTTGATCAAAGCTCTAGCAATTCCTGTGGAAGGTATGGATTGGTGGATTATGTTCTGCGTTGCGCTCTTTGATGTCTCAACCTTTGTTAAGTCACGCTTTAGGCCACTTCCGTTGTGCCCGCCTTGTTCAAAATTTTCTTTTTAATATTCTTTTATTGATCAGACCAAGGTTTTATGATGCTGGCTAATGTTAAGGGCTCTTATATTCTGTCTCACTTGATTTTATATATATAAATATACACTACGTATATATCATTGCAATTATTCAGTTGGGTTTGTGCACATATTGATTGATTCAAATTGTGTGACATGCCCACCACTCAAAGTGGCAGCGCTTATCTTCGTGTTAGCTTGCTTAATTCTCACGCGTAGTAGTTATTATGTATGCAACATTATTGTCTTTTTCTCTTTTTTTTTCCTTGAAAGATAGGGAATGAAATATTGAAGTATTTTTTGCAACTGGGAAAGCAACAGGATTAGATTCCTTTGATAATTGGTTGGTCAGTTTCTAAATTTAATTTTTACCAAGATTTGTTAATTTTCCTCTTCAAAAGATTTGTACTTGAAAGAATGAAGAATCCAGTTGTTCACATTGTTGGGGGTGAACTTGGCCATTTTTCTATGCATGGATACTATGAATGAATCAAGATGTTGACAAGGAATAAATTCCTCAGATTTAGTAATGAAATTGTTCCGCTCCATCAACTTTCAAGATATATACTTCAAATAAAGTCCATCCATTTGAGTTGTAGTACTAATAATATTCACCTTATATGGTGATGAGGGGTTGAAAAAGTTAATACAATTGTATGGTTTCTCTCAAAAGTCAAATGGACCCTCTTTTGAGGGAAAAAAATAATAATAATAAGCCTCAATGGAATTAGTACCCTACACCTTTTCTCTCATCTTCTCCTATAAAACCATAGTTTAAACATGGGTTGAGGTATTCCATTTCTCCTTTGGTGCATCCATCCCATTCCCATATTATATCCTACTTGGCAAGAATAAAAATGGCGTCTAGAAGAATTCTCAAGGAGTTGAGGGAGTTGCAGAGAGACCCTCCTACTTCATGCAGTGCAGGTATATGAATATGATGCAACATAGAATTAATCAATTTCTTGAAACAAATTGTCATGTTTGGATTGGAAAAGATGATAAAAGTGAATGAAATGATCAGGTCCAGTGGGTCAAGATATGTTCCATTGGCAAGCAACTATAATAGGGCCAAATGATAGCCCCTATGCTGGTGGTGTTTTTCAAGTTACCATCAACTTCCCTCCTGATTATCCCTTCAAACCTCCCAAGGTAGTAAATCTTTTTTTTTTTTTGTTTTGAGACATGATCTCTGTAAATCTGTCTGAGTTGAATAATGAAGTGAAAGAAATGCTGCAGGTGGCTTTCAGGACAAAAGTATTCCATCCAAACATAAACAACAATGGGAACATATGTTTGGACATTCTCAAAGATCAGTGGAGTCCAGCTCTCACCATATCAAAGGTATTATTACTAATTTCTCTCATTGGTGGTGACAGAAAAACTGATGATAGACGGTGGTGGGATTTGCAGGTACTTCTTTCAATATGTTCGTTGCTGACTGATCCAAACCCAGATGACCCTCTTGTACCAGAGATAGCCCATATCTATAAAACTGACAAATCCAAATATGAATCTATGGCTCGTACCTGGACCCACAAATATGCCATGTGCTGAGCCACCTTACCTCTCCAATTTCTCTCTTTTTGTAGTCACATTTTCTCTGGTCGATGCATTTCTACTCTCTGGTCGATGCATTTCTACTCTTGATTAAATATTTTTCTTCCATATGGAATATGCAAAAGCTTTATTAAGTAATTCATTTAAGAGTGTTTTATCTTGTATATACATTGAGTACGCGAATAATGAGATTTTAAGCAACCAAAAAGTTTTATGCTCAAGAAAAGGTAAAAATTGCCCCCCCCCCAAAAAAAAAACATAAATCAAAATCAATAAATACAAACCTCAAATTCGTATATCGAAAGGTCTCAGATATTTTCAGCCTGTGCCTCTCTGCCTTGTCTAAGAAGCACTGTATCAAGAACTATAGAAAGTAGGGGTAGTGACAAATTATAAACGAATTATGTACAACTTTCTTATTAATAGCATTTTTTCAACAACAAACATAACCTCTCCCTAAAAAAAAAGTTGTCAGCTAGTCGGGCATTGAATCAATAACTTAACTACACTTATCAACACTATGTATAGCAGTGGAGCGGAGATGTTAAATCGGAGAAGTCAGACACATCACTTGCCTAAAAGAAAAAAACATAGGCCGGCTCGTTGTCAAAATCAAAGCCAACCAGTGATGAAGATTTTTCGACAAAATTAGGCTGCAATGAGCTTGTATTTGTCCCCCACGGCACCACCTTTATCCTTCTGGAACTGGATATACCGTAAAGTACTCGCAAGAAAGGCGTCCGCTGCTGGATCCCGTGTTGAACTGTCGCCTTGCATCTCATCTCTGATCAATTTAATTAGGTCTTGGATTGATTCAACTGTTATCTGCGAGACCCCTTTCTCGTAGAAGTAGAGATACCTAATAGTATCAAAATGAGTTAGGCAATGAATATTCAAGGACGGAGTAGCATGCATGGCATAACATAAACAGGCATAGAATTAGTGTCCATTACTTGTTCAGTATCTCTATGAAAAGCAAAGCTGATCCGCTGCTGCCTCTGGTTGCATTTGCCATTTGTTGAACAGCATTCGCAATTCTTAATGCACGCTTCAGGCAAAGCAATACCCTAAAGAAAATATTAAGCTTCACATAAGAATGAATAAACGAAGAACGTGACACAATGTCCGTGATCATATTTCTTCCAAATAGTAATGATTTGGTGAGTGTTACAGCTACCCCCAACTAGTGTACCTTTCTCCGTCTCTGATACTATCGTGGTCATCAAGCCAGAACAGATGTGAACAAGCATAAACAGCTCTACACTGGTCAGGCTTCTTCAACAGCTTCGCAGAATACTAAGCATTAAAAAAGGGAAAGATGAATTAAGGTTTCAGTTCATTTTTGGAAAGACTTGCTATATAGTATTAAGTAGAACAATTCTACACGCTGATATCCCATGGTTTACTGGGATCAACATGGTATTGCTATAATGACAAATAATTTACCCCCGTGGCCTTGTGCGTCAATGCATCTCTATTTTCAACCCCAAAGACATGCATCCTCTGAAGTGTCCCTATTATTAAATGTATGGAAGTCACCTGAGTTTTTGAATCCTAGGGAAACAAATTCAGGAAAATGGAGAGTATAAGCATCCCGTGGCACTAGCAGAGTTACTGCTATTAGTAAATGAACGTGAAGATCAAGGTTACCGTAATTTCTTCTTCATACAAAATATATGCTTGAGTAAAAAATTCATATGCAACAGGTTCGAGGTCACAGTCATTTGCTGCCTGAGAGTCCACAAATCAGAACCACTTGTCAAACAAAATGTTGTACTTCACATAAGTTTTCACTTTTCAGGATATGAAAGAAGTACCTCAGCACATTCCAAATACAATCCCAGAGCTAGTTCAGGTACTGGAATACTCGTCAAGGCCTCAATTGTCTACAAAAAGAGGTTAAAAAGATGTATTGTAACCAGATAACATTGTCGGAAAAGTTTCCAAAAATTTCCTACAAGGCTGAGCACATAAGCTATCAAAGAAGTACACTAAGCATTGAATGTCAATATCAGGAAAAGTATGCAAAACTATTTAGGTAGCAGCATGGTCAATGGCCAAGAGAGCAGCCAAAAACCCGCACAAATATGCAGAATATTGCAAATTAAAATCATTAATACCTTGTATAAAAGATTAAAAGTAAAAGTCATTGATACCTGCGTCACTAATTGAAAGATTTTCTTGGGTGTCGTAGACGCCTCATCACCAGATGCACTCTCATCTTGTCCCTCCAGTTGACGTATCAACTGCACAAAAGATGAACATCATCAACACATGGTGCAACGTTAATGCCTCAAAATCATTTACCCCTTGGTTTGGATGTGTTGGCATGGAGTAGTTGTTACATTTTTCGACTCAACATGCCATAACTATATGTGTACCCATTAACACCAATAAAAATAGGAACTAGTTCTACATTGCCACTTCCAACTCATTCTCAGCTGCATCGCCAATTACAAACAAATCCTTAAGAGTTGACTGTAACATATCCAATCAAAGAAAAAACACATGCAATACTATGATGATTTGCAAAGACTCATCATGTGAAAAGAAAATGAGATGGGGACAGAAACCAGAAGAACTAAACCGTAGCTTATATTACAACAAACCCAGTAAATTCATCTTCTCATGCGTGTGCCCTTTCTCAACAGTCAACACATTTATTGAAGAATGAGTATATGACATCCAATGCCTTAAAAACCCACTTCACTCACAAGCTCACTAACTGCCGCTAGAAGAATTCTCAACTACTCTGCATCAGTGCATATCAATAATCTCCACCCTGTTAGGAACAACAGCAACCTCTTATCCAACCTGTAAATACTGAGTGAACTTCTAAAGAAAACCTTATCTCCATATCTTCATTCAGGGGGCATGCCAATGGAATTTCAGAACTTCATTTCACTTTCTCATGCATTTTCACCATTCCCAAAGCCATTAAAAGCATTTCTTGTGAAGCTCATTTCTGGAAGTTCATATCACGTACACACTTTTTAAGGTGTAGAAGTGAGACCACACTCCAACTTATGCTTCATACAGAAAATTATATGAAATTATTATTTCCTCCTTCTCATCAGACAACTTCCCAGTATTTGAAGGATAGATGCTTAAAAAACATAATAAGAGGTAGGGACAATTTGTTATCTGGTCTCTTCTCGATAAACAAATTCTATAGGTTTACCAGAAGCTGTGCTGTTTTTGGAGGTGAGAGATCTCAAATTCCACACCCCTTATTTTCTCCCCCAGACTCCTTTTCTATCTACGAACAGTTTACGCACTACATAAAAAGGGTCACACCAACTAACACATAGTTAGGAAAAAAGCTCTCACGGATTCACAATACTCATAGTTGAGCATAGGTACACAATGGAAGTTCGAGCTTTTCTCCACATATGCCTCACAAATGTATTTATTCCATAGGTCGTTGCAGTGGAGAACTACAATATTGGCAACATATAAATGTAGGAGCAAATGAAACCTTTAGTGAACTTTGGACAACAATATCCAGTGTAAGTTACTTTTATGTAACCTTAGTACCTAACAATTTGGAGTTGAATTGTGTTTTTTATGAACAGGTGCAACCACTATGCCGCTCCTTACTCATGCAAGGCCATGATAATATGAAGTCAACTTCTAATCATTACACTAAATAGGAACATGCATAAACTGTAGACAAAATTAGAATATCAGAAAAGTACAAATACCTTTAGAGAACTAAATATAAGAGGAGGGACAGTGTGAGGAAGCCTCTTTCGGCCCCCAGTCAAAATATGCTTCCTCACAGTTTGGATTATCTGGAATTCAAACAAGTGGCCGACATCAAATGAAAGCAGAAAAACAAAATGAAAGAAAGAGTAATAGTTATGCAACTTATGCAAACTGAACTGCAATTCTATAAAGGTATAATCAGAAAGACCATTATTATATCTCCAAAAAAAAAAAAAAAAGAAAGAAAGACATTTTAAGGTGGACACATAATATTGATTTAACAAGAGTCAATACAAAGTTAAAGTAACAGAAACATAAGAGTTTGAAAAACACTAAAATCACGTGATTATAGGAACATTGACTAATATCAGACAGGTGCTTTTGCTGAGAACATTGGTTCACTATGTAGAGAATAACATAAAGTTGATTTGTTGCTCAAAATATAAGGAGCTCCACCACAAGATATTCTTATCTCACCATACAAAATATGCAAGACAATCACATGTCAAGATACATGCTGGTTCTCAAAAGTTTCGTTATGCCCACTTGGAGACACGTGCAACTAGGATATGATATGTTATATGGGACACAACTAGTACAATATCATAACTAAAAGAGTCTTGAAGCTAAAATGAGTTGCCATCAGTTAGGGAAAAGATTAGGAATGTATAACAAAAAAATATGTATAATCCAAATCCTTCAGAAAGCAGCTTTTTCAAATCTTCATAATAATATTGTACATCAATTTTACCAATCCTGTTTAATATAAAGATACAATACATCAGTAACCAGATCATACATGAAAAGAATGTCTCCTATATGCCTTGACATGTTACAAAACTTGAATTCAGATTAGGGTTTAGATCTGGTTCTAGTGAGCACAAGGGGGTGGGATGATCAAGCAAATACTATGCAATTTAATTTCTTATGACCAATAACTTATGATTTATGTTCAAATGAGGCATTTGCTGTAGACTCATGCTCAGAAGGTTCCAATAATATCACATGATGCCCGACGATTATGTAAAATAATTCACTTGCTGAACAGCAACAAGGACACGGACTTTAAAAAAGAAAAACCTTAAAAAGATAGTAAGTTCCAACTATACTCATGAAGAGAGAGAGAGACAGGAAGAGAGATGTGGTTAGCTTTGGAAGAAACTGCTAGATGAGAGTCCAGTATCAAGGGTGAAGATCTTTCATGACTAGAACCAGAATCCATAAATTACTGGCATCAAAAATAAAATTTTGAATGTCAAGAAATAGATACTAACTTATAGAGATATAAATAGATGATGAGAAAAAAATTACATGATATTTGCCTTGTAAATGAGTAAAATCAGAAGTGAAGCCAAAGAGCATTAGCAATGGGAAGGATCAGGGTAACAATAAAAATGTATGCATGTAACACATTCAGTAAATGAACATTATGAATACCTTAAACATATTTTCAGGATCATCACTGTGCAGCATTTGTATAAGACGTGCGATGGAATTCTGTTCCTCTATGAAATCCTCATCAAGCTAAGGAACAGGGAAAAGAATAAGCATCAATGAAACATAATTTGACCATTTTAAAAGGAAAATAACACATTCAGAAAAAAAGAAAATCAGCTAAAGCCACATTTAAATTAAAAGAAACTATCTCCAAACCACCTCATCATGAGTATCTCCATCTTGGTCTCGGATGAGCCCCTTTATCAATTCAAATAAGGCATCCACCTAAAAGAACAATAACTGCTGGTAAAGAGCACATCTGAACTAACAAAAGTAAATTCTGAAAACACATACCTTCTCAGAAGTTGAAATGCAAGTCTTGTTTTTCATTATATTTTGTACTATGATATTGGCCATCTCTTTATGTGTACCATCATTTAGATACTCCACGATGCGGGGATAATTGGAAAGCTTCAGTGCAGTGTCTATATCCTTATATTTCTCAAGTGGAGCACTTAAAAGTGCAACAATCTGTTTTGTTGCTTTGTTATCATCAAGCTTTTCTCTACCTGAAAGTTTCTTTACACATGCACCCTGCAGGAAAATGGATGGCATCTCTTAGTGATATGGCACATACATATAAAACCCAGCAAAGTCCTCACAAAAGTTCTATAGAGAAAAGTTGTTCAACAATTGTAGCAGCTTCTAATGTTCTACATATCTGAGTGCATGGATTTCGAAGTATACCCATGGCCAAATCTTACAGACTTATGGACAAGAAGAACCAAGCTAACACTTGCTAGTTATGATTTAACTGTGTGATTTGTTTCTTTTCCGTAGTACGGTGGAAGAGGTACATCAAAAAGTGGATTTATGTATATATGAATAGAATCCGGCAATGCATACTAAAAGAAGAAATCAGATAAAAATAATTTAACACTTGACTCTCACTTAAGGATACTGCAAAAATCATTGCATCTTACACTTATCATACCCAGCACCTTTGATGCAAACAGAATATGATTATTCAAATAATTCCAGAAGAATCATGCTAAAAAGAATTAGACAAGTGAAACTGGATGATACGCCTAAACTAATCCTAGAGGATACCAATACTAGCTATGAGATACATACCAGGATTTGGTCTACATAATCAAGTCGATCAGGATGTACTTGTAGAGTAAATGTCAAAAGAGAAGCATATAATGTTACAACATCAGCAATGGGCATGTTTTCTTGGGCTTCTATGACCTGCATCCAGGAAAGAGAAACAGCTATCAAACTGGCGTACATCACATCCTGTTTTTAGATTTTCCTGGTTAGAGCTATTCCCATTTCTAACATTCAGCTTGAAATTGAATGAAAATGCAAAGCAACATTTATGGAAATATTCCAATCCACATCAACTACTATAGAATTCTAGTTCTCAATATCTTTAAATCTCAAACCACAACTAAATAGACTAACCTTGCCGATGGCACTATTAAGTTTTGCAAAAGCTTCTACTTGAAAAAATTCCGGTAATACCTGCAGCATGAAGCTCGTTAGGCAGAAGCACAATATTTTATGCACGGTGACATTTATGAAGTTCTCAATTACTTACTTCTGTACCAGAAGCAGCATAATTTGAAAGTCTTTCCATTAGATGAGCAAGCACCGTTTTTACATCAACAGAAGCCTGCAATAAAACATCAAGATAGTAATAAATGTTTTGAACAGTACAAGACACAATCATTAATTGAGAACACCATTGGACATATAAATGAACCTCCAACTTGAAGATATCAAGGGGTTCACCATATAAAGCATGGAATGTACCTACCTGAAGTTGAGGGTAGGCATTCAATAAGATTTCAAGAGTCTGCAAGTGATATTCATCAGGGAAGACTTGAATTATGCAATCCATCAAGTAATATTGCGCAAGATCATCCTTGCAGTTCACAACCTAAAGCCCAAGGCAGGCGCATAACATCAACATAAAAGCAGAAAATAATATTAATAATAAATATACCTTATGTAAACAATTACTTGTTCCAACACTCTGGGAAGCACAATTTCTTTGTACATTTCAAGATCAACACCCTCAATCTGGCTGAGAACATGGAGGTTTTTACCAACCTAACCAAAATAAAATGAAGAAATCCATGAGCACAGTCAACCACTCACAAAGATATATGTAAAATTAAATTTAGATGTTTACCAGATCACGGAGCTCATTCCTTTCTTTCCCCCTCTTCTCCTTTTCCCGAGCAGGTCCCTGCAAATAAGTGATGCGAGAGGATTCAATCAAAAAACTATAGGTCATTCTAAACTTGTGAAAAAATAAAGGCCAACATCTAAAAAAAATAAGCTCTGGATCAGTTTTATTTTCACAAAGGTAATAGCTTCCAGACTTTGTCCTTGTGCCCTTACCTGATGCTGCATTCTAACCCAAAGTTTGTTCATTTCAGTGAAATTTTGGAGCACGAACTCAACCGCATCCATGACAGTATCAGCATCCCTATCGGAAACATGGTTAGTGAGCAAATGGAGTCCAAAGGAATGCTGGAGAATATGATTACATCAATAATGGCATGTACAAACAGTAAAAATTAGCACATTAATAAAAATAGAGAAACTAAATAATGACGTAACCAAACATATACTTAAAGTGCATATTCAGAACAACGTGGATGCAAAAGCATTATGAAAATAAAATATTATAAGTGCAGACATGTCTATGAAAACTGGCGCACAAGCTTCAGGTACAGTTCATATCCTAAAATGAAGAGTTAGTCGCTGACATTAAGCTGTTAGACCTAACTTCCCTATTCAATAACAGTGATATGCTCGTCTTCTAGTTTCATTACTCTCACACACAAAAAATCGTGAAAATTACATCACTGCAGTCTCCAGCAATGTCACTTGTAAATGACTGCAGAGGGAACTTCTAACAGCCAAATTTCTATAAAATATATATATTTGATAATAATTATCAGAAAACCAACTCTAAACTGACAGAGAAGCGCATAGAAACAACATAATATTCTTACCCCTCGTATTCAGATCCAATGTCAGGCAGTTTATCCCTACTGACTTGAGATAGGTAACTCCTTAGAAAGAGCCCACGCAGCGGATGCTGGATCCCACGACAGATTTCTACCAGATCTTTAAGAACATCCTTTGCAGGAGCTTCTTTTGATTTTATGTAGACAGAACCCACGGTACAGAGCAAATATCTATGAAAAAGGAAGATGAAAAATAATAAGGAAGACACAACTCTATCATGTAAATGAACTACACATGTTTTGTGACAAAAGCTCCATAACAATGGGTCGTGGGAGAATCATGTATAGATTGTCATCTTTATAACTAATTCTCCATGTAAAACAATCATTCAAGTTGGCATACATGAGAATATTCCCAAAGGAAGCACATAAAAGAAATGGAGAAGGCAAAAAGAAATTACTCAGCTGACAGTCCTAGAGAAAATCTATTTTTTTGTTTCTTCTGTCAGAATAAGGCTTCTAGGTTTCTACTAACATGCACTAAAGTAATACCTAGCTAAAGTTTGACTCGTTTACTATCGAGTCGATCTTTAAGCCTTTTTTCGAATATTTTAATCGAGCCTAAATGAACATTCTAAACTTAGATTATGTTTAAAGTATTCATTATTATCTAAACGAAAAAATTATATTATTGTTAAGAATATCAAATATATACTCAAATTCAAATTTTTCCTTGATTAAAGGCTTATCATACTTTTATCTCAAATTATAAAAATATTAATGTTATATCTCATAGCTAGGTGACAAGTTTATTCAAGAGTCGAATGCAATTAACTCAAGTTTGGCTCATTTAATTAACGAACTCGAGCAAGCTTTTATTGAATCGAGATCATAATAGCTTATGAATAGTTTTGTTAATTTACATCCTACTAATAAAGGATCAAATCTTGAAATTTAACAACAAAGACGCTTCTGCAGGTAAACAGGGATTTTTATTTTGTAAAATCAATATATATAAGAAAAAAGTAATACTTGATCCCTTACAGTCTTGGCAATATATTGCCAGCATGTTGCACGAGCTCGTAAAGCTCAACAATGGAGCAACCGCGACTAGTCTCCTCCTTGAAGAAGATCTCCAATTTCCTCATTTCATCAAATGCCCTCATATCTATACACCAAACTCAGTTCAATATATTTCTCAGAGTTAACAGAAAACAAATGCAATAGAAGACAGTTGCATACAAAGTTCGTAGTATTTGTGAGGGGAGAGCCTCGAAGTGCGGAGCTCCGAGAGCATCTGTGCGGAGTACTTGAGAGCATCCTTCAAATTGTTGGAATCCTAAAAAAAAAACAAAAAAAAAAAAAACAATAGTAATTCAGAAACTAGGGTTTAACTGAATCTCACAAATTATATGAAAAAAAGGAACAAAATGCAAGTACGAGAGCGCGACGCATGTAGAATGCATTCTGTTGAAGGCCGGCGATCCCGGCGGAAAGCCATTTTTCTTCGTCTTCAACGCCGTCAGTGGTCATTCTCTCTCTCACACACACACACACTGAGACAAACACAGTACTTAAACTAAACAGCAGAAAATAAAATTAAATAAATAAAATGACGAAATTAATCATGATCAATAAACTAATCATTATTTATTAACTAACTCAGCCTACATGGCGTGGTTTACAGACTACTAAATTTCCTCCGACACCTTCGTATATATTATTTTTAATAATTTATTAATAATAAATATATAAAATATTTTTTTAATATCATATATACAAGGCTAATTTTATTAAAATATATTATATCTTATTAATAAAAATAATTGTAACTATTTCTTCCTGTATTAATTTTAGATAATGAAATATTAGATTGTTATCGTTGGCACATGCATGATTGAGGTAAACTTATACCTTGATTATTTATTTTTCTTTTACTTTCAATTTATTATGAAAAGATATAAAATATTGAAATTTAAATGCACCAAAATTTAACTTTTATATTAGTATTACAACTTAAATTATGCATTATATATATAAGAAAAATATATGAATAGAATAACTTCTCTTTGAAATTTTTTTTTAATACAACAAAATATCATAAAAACTTTGTTATTGGCCATTTTAAGGTAATATTATATTTAGAAAGAGATTCAATATTAAAAATCAGTTTAGAATAAATAAAAATGAATCGACAATAGTCATCTATAAAAATTAATTATTTGTCCATTGCTTATGGTAGTAGTGAAAGTATTTTACATATGACCAAGAGGTTATGCGTATGTGCTTCTCAGAGATATTTGAGTGTGTAAGTTTAAATAAATGCATTACTATTTAAAAAAAAAGAATTCAATCATTCATCCACTACTTAGGTGCACTTGTGAATGCACGTTACCTATGATAAAGATGAGGAAAACCAAACCTAAACCGTCAATCCAAACCGAACCGTTGGGTTTGGGCAATTTTGGTCGGTTCGAAAACACATGCAATTTCGATTCGGGTTGAATTTTATAAAATTTTTTGGTTATCTATTTGGTTCAATTTGGGTTCAGTTACAATCGAACCACAATTCATATACATATACAAATTATTAAATATTATGTATTTATTTATATTGTTATATATCCTATATGTAAATAAATGATACTCCCTCCGTCCCACCTCAATCGTCCCATTTTCCTTTTTCGTCCGTCCCACCTCAATTGTCTCATTACTTAAAAAGATAACTTTTTCACACTCAATAATAAAATATTAATTTCACTCAACTTACTTTACACTCACACTCCTTGGTTATTGTGCCCGGTCAACCCAGGACAATTCAGCCGGGACGGAGGGAGTAATTTTTATTTTTTACAAAATGCAGAATACAAAGTTACAAACTCAAATTAGTAGTTACCCAACGAAACCCTACTCCAGACTCCGTCGCTCAATCCCTCACCCTCAAGCCTCAGCCACTCACCTCACGCACGCCCCTCAATCTATCCATGCCCTTGCTCAATCACTCACCCCTACTCATGCCCCTCACACACGTCGCTCTTTCTGTCTTGGCTTGTCGTCCCTCTCGCCTAACGCTGCTCGCCATTTGCTAACTTGCAGCCTCGCGACCCTCGCTCAATCCCTCACCCTCAACCCCCTACTCGGCCCCTCTCGCATGTTGCTTTTTTTGTGATTTTGAGATATTTTTGATATTTTTTGTAGTTTTTTCGGTTCAAACCAATATCAAATCGAAACCAACAATTGAAAGCGGTCTACATATTTTGATTCCGGCGGTTCAGGTTAAATTTTAAAAAAATTGCAAGTTTGCGGGTTCAATTCAGATTTCAAACCGCCCATTGCTCACTCCTAACTTGTGATAATTAAAGAGATGATGAGTTTGAGCTTTCTCGGGTGCATCTAAATTTGAGTTTAAATTAATGTATTGTTGTTAGAAAAAATCATTTATTAAACTTATTCTTAATCTCATACATAATTACTTTATTTTAAATTTGAAATATAGTGTGCATTAGTTTATATATATATATATATATATATATATATATATATATATATATATATACGGGAGCGTTATAGTGTCAACCACTTCTTAGATGTGAAATAAGACCAAATCTGGATCGTTGATTAATTAAATGAACGCACCAGATTTAATTTTTTTTTTAAAAAAAATTCGCTGCATAAATAAAGAAAAAAAGTTGCATATAAGGGTATTACAGTCTTTAAACAGAAAAATAAATCTTTCCACGTTTTTAAAACCGAAATTAAAGGGAAGTAATTGCTGCATTTACGGTTTTCAAACTTTTAACCCACCAATATCTGCAATTAATGGTTATCCACCTACCCAGACCATAAAATCAATTCTTTAAACCAAAATCGTAAAAATCTTCCCTAGCCTGCGATTGAAGAGGAAACATCCCCCACTGTTGCCATCGTTGAATCGCCTCTGCTGTCGTTGTTCGGTCGTTGCCGCTACCTTCTCTCCTACGCTGCTGTCTACCAACCATCGTTGCTGTCCAGCGAAGTAACTCCCATGCCGCTGCCTTTCCGCCGCTTCCGACCTGCCTTCGCTCCCCCTGCTGTAGTCCAACCTATGGTGTTGCCTTCCCTTCAACGTTATGTGAATCCAAGAAATATAGAATTAATTTATATTTATAAAAGTATTTTATGTAATATTTTATTTATAGTGATGCAACTACATTTTGTTATTAATTTATGCAAGATCCCCAAATTTGCAAGTTCCTTTAAATAAATTATGCAGTTTTCAATAATGTGTAGATGCAATTTGTATGCATAGGTAGAATTCGTGTAAAAATGTGTTAATTATGCAGATACTTCTAATTAAATTTTATTTATAAAAGTATTTTATGTAATATTTTATTTATAGTGATGCAACTACATTTTGTTATTAATTTATGCAAGATCCCCAAATTTGCAAGTTCCTTTAAATAAATTATGCAGTTTTCAATAATGTGTAGATGCAATTTGTATGCATAGGTAGAATTCGTGTAAAAATGTGTTAATTATGCAGATACTTCTAATTAAATTATGCAATTGTTTTCAATTAAATTATGAAAGTTCTTGTCCAATTTGTATTTGTATATCCTTTGCCGCCATAGCATTGTGTCTGTCGCTGCATCCTTTCTAATGCTGCTAATTACATATGGTATCTACTTTCCCCCTTTTTTTAATTATGCAAGTTCCCAAAGTAAATTATGCGATTTACATAAAGTTTATATGAACTCTTAAACATAAAAATTTGTCGTAATTAAAGTCTAATTCAAAAAATAAAAAAAAATAAAAAATCAATTTGCTTATTAATAAATTATTTATCAAACAATGTTGCATTATTTTATGTGAAATAATGCATTATATAGCTTGCAAAGTTTCATTAATCTAAAAATATTAACACAAATTTATAAAAATATTTATAGTTCGTCGAAAGTTGCATTATTAATCTGAAATATATGCATTATATTAATCAATTCATTGCAGTATCTTAAAATATACTAAGTTTACATTGAGATAAGAAATAATCAGTTGTATGAAACAATTAGTCAATGCATGTTTACAAGCTTAAAACTGTAAGTTTACGGGCTAGTTTTTGCAACTATTTATACAAATACATCTAACATCTTATGAAAAATAAATTATATAATAATTCGAAGGAAAGTAAAAAAAATAACAACAAAACAAATATTATTCATACAATATGCATGATATAAATAAAAAAACTTGCAATAAATATGTAAAAAAGTTGCATCAGAATTGAAAAAACAAAAATTTAATCAACAAGTAGAAATAAAAAACGTAAGATATTGCTAAGAAAATGACAAAAAAATGCTATTGATTGTTAAATAAAATGAAATACCAACTCACATGTATGATACAATAAAATATATCTCTTCAGATTAAACAAATATGAAGCACAAATTCCAGCAACTACGAAACCAAAAAAAAAATATTCTAAAGAAAAGGAAAAAGCTAAATTTGAAACATCACTTCCAGCATCCTTAAACTTGTCACAATTCCGCGAGTTATGAGTTGCCATTTGTTTACATTTTCTGCAAAGCCTAGATTTCTTCGTCAATCTAATAGTCTTCTCTTTATTTGACATAATACGAGAACCACTGCCTTTCGTCTTAACAATGGCAGGTGGGTGAACATCAATTTTATCAAATCCAACCAACTTTGCATATTCTCTATAAAAATGCACACCTTCTTCTAAACCGCTGAATACTTGACTCACGTACGGTTTAAATGAGCCCTCACATACCGGAGTAATGACAACTACATTAAAAAAAAACAAAATAGGACAAATATTTTAATATAAAACGAACTGCAACTATTATATAAAATAACTGTAATATTACAGGCGTAATAAATGCATATTTTTATTTTTAAATTTTACATGTAATAAAATATAAAAATGAACCGTAACTATTATATACATTAACTGCAATATTACAGGCGCGATAAATGCATGTTTTCATTTTTAAAATTTACATGTAAGAAAACATAAACCTGATCTCGTAAACCATATTCTAGATGATGAATTAAAAACTCATATATTTTTACTGAATGCTAAATGTCCAACGAACTGAACATAATAAACCAAAAAAAATAAATAAACATACTTTAATATAAATATGCATGTTAGAATCGTACACAAAATCAATGTTAGTAACAATCAAAATAAACCAACTGAAAAATTTGGTTCAAGTATTAACATGCGCATGTTTGTTTTGTTAAAATATAGAAATAATGCAACATAAAAAAGTTTTAGTAAACAAAATGAATATATATTACAACACTTCACATACCATCGTCAAATATTTCCATGAATTCAACTGATGAAAATTCTTAAATAAATTTGTAAAGACGAAAAAAAACGAGAAGAGGAGATGATCACTACGAACGAAAAAAAGAAAAAGAAAATAGTGGACAAAGTAATTATGTGGGAGCAGTTTCTTCATAAACAAGAAAAATAAAAAACAATATGTGAATAAAAAAAAGGATAATACAAATAAAAAGAGAAAAATAAGGAAGCAGTTATGCTAACAAAATATCATAAAAATCCAATGCCTAAAATACCCTAAATTATTAATATAAAATATTTAAAAATTAAAACAAAACAAATCCCAAAATAAATCCTATCCATTAAAATCGAAAAATGGAGGGATGATATGTAGTTCTCATCTCTCATCTGAGAGGTGGTTCACATATGATTACAAGTCTATATATATATATAGGGGTGCGTTAAAGTGACAAGTGGTCTCTTAGATGAGAGATGAGAATGAATCTAAGCCATCCAATTAGGTGTTTGGACGGTTAAGATTATTTTTTGGGTGAAAATAAAAAGTTGCATCGACGTGTTAATAATAGTTGCAGAGTAAGGGCATTAATGGCAAAAAAAAATCACAACTACCCTGAATAACGTTGACCCCTTCTTCAAGAAGCAGTTTTAGGATTCTCTATAGGCGGAGGCTTTTCCCTTCCGCCGTGAAACCGCAACCAATCAACACCTCCACGCCGCCGCCGCCGCGTTGCTGCACCGCTACTGTAGTAGGGGAACTCTTGCTACTGTTGTTGCTGCTGCTACCTTTCTCTCTCATGAAACCTAATTTCTCATTTTCTTGAGATTTCTTCATGGCTTCCTTCTTCTTTTCGAGTTGCCTTACTTTATTCTGCATGGATCTTATATATTAAAATAAACTCGAGAATCCTTGAACTCTGCCTTGGCCTTGCTTGGGATTAAGCCAAGGCAGGGGAGTTTTTTCTTATGATTATTATACTGCAACTGTACAAGGGTATATAATGCATATTTACAGGCTTAGTTAATACATATTTGCATGTTTATATATTTTCAGATGTAAGTTGCATTATTAAGCTTGCAAATATGCATTATCTACATATGCATAGTTGCAGTATCTTATTTTTACTACGATTATCTTTTTCGAAACATATGCAATAGTGATTTCGTTTGAAAGATAATTAAATTATCTTTAATTTGATATAAGGTAAGTTAAAAAAATAATTTAAATTAAGTGAGATATGATTAATTCAAGTTTATGAGGAAATTAGAGGAGATATAAGATGTTGAATAAAAAAAATACGTGAGTCTGAGATGAAAGAGAATATGAGATTTTTTTTATGTGGTCCCCCTTGTTTAACTTACCTAAATACCCTTATTACAAAAAATTAATTCATAAATTAAGTAATAAAATAAATAGAGATATTAAATTTGGACCATAAGATTTAGGAAATAGAAGGATAGGATTCATTCTCATCTCCCATCTAAATGGCAATTGTGATATGATTACGCCTATATATATATATATATATAGAGAGAGAGAGAGAGAGAGAGTTGTGGCATTACTGAACTATATATCCATTTGTCCATTTAATTAATTCAATGGCCTATTTTTTGACATGTGGCAATTAAATATTAATGTGCAATTAAATAAATGGTGTTTTTGGTATTGAACAATATAAAATATTTAGTAGGTTTATTTAACTTGGTAACCTCCTATATTCATTCAATCTTTAAAATCTATCGTATCTTTTTTTTTTCTTAATTTCATTATCATTCACGTAAAGTCTCAAGCATGTTCATCGGTTCTCTTCATTTTTTGTCTATATCATTGTAGACAAAAATTCCTTTGCATTACCACCGACTGAGGATATGACTGTCGAGACTCTTGCAAGAGGAAAAATCGTCGATTATATTCAAAGATCTTAAGATTGAAATAGGAGGCGACCTAATTAGCCCTTTGACTGATCAAGCCAAAGGGGGTTGTGGAGATGCGGCCGCCGCTCTTGACAAATAGAAGAATCACGCTCAATATTTGTAAGTTGATTTTCCGTATTTTCTCAACTTCATTTTTTTTTTGTTTTCGTTTGTTTCATTCAGAATTTTTTTGTTTATTTTCTTTCAGCATATATGATTTTGATTTTTGTATCTTCGTTTATAGTTCATTATTCACGGCATATTTGATTCATTATTATAATTTCAAAAGTTCATAACAAATACTCTTCCAAAATATTTAATAATGAATATGGTTCATTAATAATATATATATTTTTTCGTTTGTTTCATTCAGATTTTTTTGTTTGTTTTCTTTCACCATATATGATTTTTATTTTTATATGTTCGTTTACAGTTCATTGTTCACAACATATTGGATTCATTATTATAATTTGAAAATTTCATTACAAATATTCTTTCAAAAATTTCATCATTATTCTTTTTTATTTCGCACAATAACATATCAATAATATATCAATAATAGTTATAATGAACTTGAAAAGACTAATACAATGATATAAACAGAATTTAATAATGAATATGATTCATTAATAATGTAAATTTATTTTTTTCGTTTGTTTCATTCAGATTTCTTGTTTGTTTTCTTTCAGCGGATATAAATTTTTTTTTGTATGTTCGTTTACAGTTCATTGTTCACGGTATATTGGATTCATTATTATAATTTGAAAAGTTCATTACAAATATTCTTTAAAAATATTCATTGTTATTCTTATTTATTTCGTACAATGACATATCAATAATAGTTATAATGAAATTGAAAAAACTTATACAATGATATAAACAAAATCTAATAATGAATATGGGTCATTAATAATATGTATGGAGATAAATTATAATGAATTTATAACAATAGAGTAAAAGAAAAATAGTAAGAAATAACAAATTAGTTAATGATAATTTATCAATTATATAGAAATTATCATGTCATATCTAAAATTCACCAAAGAAATATAATATATTATATTTTCCTTATTTATTGGAGAATTATTTTAGGAATTATTATAGATATGTATATGTAGATAGATTGATATAGATATAGATTGTTAGATCGATGCCTCATCTCTCTAATAAATCGATTTCTATTGTTGGGCGGATTTTAATATTGATGAAGTAAATTGCAAAATTACATTCAAGCAATTATTAAGGAACCATTTAAGCTATTACATTCAAACAATTTTTAAGGAACCGTTTAACCGAAATACATATAATAATATTTATTCATTGAAAGAATCAAAATACCGAAAGAAAACTAAACACACATTAATAATAACTAAATGAATACAACTTTACAAAAATAGAATAAAGTTATTTATTGCCACTATCGATCAACTCGGAGCCAAACTAAGGTCCATAATATTGATTTCTCATAGATAGCCACCGTCTCTCTCGTTCTACAGCCTTGTGAATAGACGAAAGAAGTGAATCTGTGGGAAGGCTCGTTGTAGACAGAGCTTTGAGAAAAATTAATGAATGATATCAACTCAATCAAATATTTATATCATTATTTAACAGTTTAAATGATAAAATTAGCAATATAACATACGCCTATTAATTAGATTTCTTATTTTCATTCATAATTAACGTAATTAAGATAATTAGTTGCTTAAAATAATGTATAAACAATCCAAAAATAAATTAGACACAATAATTTATTTTCATAAGTCGTTGCTATTATTTAGGTAGGGAAAAAATTTTGTCGAAATTTTGCTCTAATTTGTAGTGAGTGAGTACTTCTTTTTTTTTTTTAATAAGTCTACATTAATCTTAAACTCAAACACACACTCACACACCCAGATGTCCCCCTGAGAGCTCGAACCTGTGACCTCTCAGTCACAGGCAAGGTGCTTTAACCACTACATCCCGAGCGAAGGGACTGAGTGAGTACTTCTAATTTACATATTTGTTCTTTTTCCTTTTCGAAATAAACATGGTTGGTGATTTATTGAAATTGATGTTGCTAATAAATTCATTGATATTTTTGTATTTATAAATTATGTCTTCAATTCTCTTATTAAATTATAATTAATATGTGATAAATATAATTATTTCCTTACTTGTTATCTCAATTAGGGGGAAAAATTTCTTGGTTTTTTCATATTTCATATAATTTTAATTATTAAATAATATGAATGCTTCATATTTATTTTTATATCCTATTATTAAAATTTTGAATGCACCGTCCTGGTGAATCCTCCATACTTAAATCGACTTTCGATATGGATTAAAAACAAATGATACTTCTTAAAATAAAAGGGCAACAAAATATTAGAATTGGATAATACATATAGAGAATTGAAAACAAATTGAAAATATGAATGCAATTTTTATTATATACCATCAATTCAATTCCATTAACAACACAAAAAAAAAATTTGTACAACCTCAAAAGGTAGTAGTTTATACAACCAATGTGATTTTGAAAAACATCAAACTAAAGTTTCATATTTTAGACAATGATCTACTAGATTACAATGAACTTTAAAAATAATAAATAAAAAATCTGGATAAAAACTTCGTGGTTACATAATAATAAAAAAAGGACAAATCTCAACTTCACAATACCCTTGTAAAAGCACCTCGAACTCATTCATCTTTTAAAAGCCATCTTGAATTTGTGTAAATTTGATG
The DNA here is from genome assembly GCA_026898455.1 of Plectranthus barbatus. NCBI lineage: Eukaryota > Viridiplantae > Streptophyta > Magnoliopsida > Lamiales > Lamiaceae > Plectranthus > Plectranthus barbatus. The sequence goes on from JAPKLW010001304.1 coordinate 55,684, forward strand.
AAATATTAGTGAATTTATAGGTGGTGGATGAGGCCAAATAAGGAATATTATATATATTCATAAATGTAATAAATGTTCATATGTAATATAAAATTTTTAAAAATAATGACATTATAGTAAAAGAGAAAAGTAACTGATTCTTAGAATTCATGATAAATTGATAATTAATGGAGAATTAATTAGTAAAAGTAGAATATACGTATTTAATTATATTAATTGCCAATAATATTAAAATGATATACTTATTTAGTTTTTCTTATTATTTTCCATAATATTTTAATTAATTACTTTAGCTAATATTTCTTTGGGGGGAAAAGAATTCGACGGATTTTTTTTTAATTCGACGGATTTATTTGAGTATATATAAACTTAACATTGAACATATCACTAATTCTTTTAATAACTATATTTTTAAAGTAAGAAAATAAAGTTCTTATAATTATCTTATGTAAACATAAATATGTACAAAACATATATATACTTACAAATAATTAGTAATAATTATATTTATATATAATTTGAAATAGTAAGTATGTATATATTCCAATAAAGTAATTAATAATAATAATTATATACTTACCATATTTAATATTACCTACCTAATATATTGAAGATTTAATTTTAGTAAGTGTTTTTGGGGGAAACTTTTTTGAAGAGGGGTATTACTTTTAGGTATATATATATAGATATATAGATATAGATGGCTGGAATCAGACGTTATTAAATAATGATTATGTTTATTTTTAGAATATAAATAAAATAAGTAGAAATATTTTAAAATATTCAATTTTATAAAGAGTGTTGCTAAATGGTCAGATTTTGGCCGTATAATTAATTAAAAGTAAAATATAAAAGTACTACAATGCCCTTATTATCACTTAAAAATATTACTCCCTCCGTCCCACACGAATTGTCCCTTTACCTAAAATGAAAAATTAATACACACTCACTAATAAAATATTAATTTTATTTATCTCTACTATATTGATTATTGTGATGAATTCCAGGGGACAATTCCCATGTGACAAAGAGTATTAGTGCATAATAAAGAGTGTTAAATGAGGAAGGACTCTTGGCCTTCTGGGTCCCGCCACCGCCCGAAACCATCAATCGAGGGAAAAAAATTGACTTTCACCACTATATTATATTTGCTATGTAAGAATAATTAAAATTAAATAATATTTTATTTCATTGAAGTTATGTTTTTTTAAAAAAGTTGTTTATAATGTGTTAATACAACAGAAAAATATTATAATTTTAAATACCAAAATGTATAAAATTAAAAAATAAATTAGAAAAATAAGTATGTATAGTTAGTTTTATCCATTAGAAAATAAGGATGATACTAAAAATTGAATGACGAAATATCCATTAGTATTTGATTTTTAATATTTTATTCTTCTACCAAAATAAGTATGTATAATTAGTTTTATACTATAGTGTTTGTCCTAGCTAATTTCAAATAATAATTTATGATTAACAGATTAAGTAATAACTATATAATATATGAAGGATAGTAATAGTGACATATAGTTTTTATGTGATACATAATAAGAAATTTATAACATTGTGATGTTTGATTATTTATACATTAGTTTCATCAAATATTATTTTTAGTCGTGATTGCACTAGAGTCCAAGGTTTATGAGGTTAGAATTTAAAGTGTAAGGGTTGATAAATAATATCACACTCTCTAGTATAAAATGAGATAATATTGATACGTCATGCGTAACTTATAATATAATAATTTATAATATTAGCTATTACGGATATCATAACTCAAAATTGTAAGATTGTAAAATTTTGTTTGAGATTATATTACTATATGTAAATTCACACATCTCAATAATATAATTCTCAATTATTAGTTCAATAATATCTTAAGCAACCATCTCAATAAGTATATTAATTTATAATAGTTCAATTAAATCCCAAAATATATATATATATATATATTTAATTATTCTTATAATTTTTATAAATTTTTTATTGAATTTAAAACGAAAACTTGTGATCTAATTAGATAGTGAAGGCTTAATTTCAATCTTATACTATACATCTTATGTAACATTATTACGAGTTGTTTAATTATGTATTATAGTATATACTTGGCACATCCAAATATTATAACTAAGCTATTAGTTTATTTGATATTATTATGTATTATTATATGTCACATTGTATGAAATTATTTAAAATAATGATAGATAATACTTTGTTAAAGATATAAAGATTTAACTATAGAAAAGATTTTAATCTAAAAATGAGAGCTAATGATTTAACTAGATAGTGGAGAATTAATTTCAATTTAATACTACTGTGTAATTAATATAATCTCATCTCAAGATATTATTAATTTTTTATTACTAATGGTTTTTAGCAAAAAAAAGTAAATACTGTATTAAAATAAAGAAATAGGCAAAAGCCTTACAACGATATAATGGGCATACCCAAGGAATACAAAGCCAACATAGGCACAGATATCAGAGTTTGGTAAACAAAAAAGGTCAAAAAAAGGTGACCAGCCTCGAAAAACCCTCAACAAGTCTACCCTCTCAAAATACTAAAATCCCTGCTCAAAAGACTACTCCAGAGAAGCCAACAGAGATAGAACCAATACAACAAACCAAACCAATCCAAACAGAAAACGACATCAAAGATGCCACGATACAATCATCCCCAAATCCAACAAAAACCTGCACAACCAAAGGTACCCAAGGCGAAGGGCAACAGATCATGCAACACATCCTACAAGCATATATCCTAACTAGGTCAGCACATACACCTGTCGAATGCTATCACTGTAGGCCCCTGACCTTACAGACATCCCAACTAGGTTGACACACCTGCAAAGTCAAACCAAGGAAACCTAGAGGCAAACAACAACAAGGATCCACTAGGTAGAGTTGTTGTCCATATGAGAAACAACAACCTCAACAGGAAATATAGAGTATAGGACCCGATATACATCAGTTTTAATTTCCTTGACCACATCAGCTACAACAAGGGGCCTTTCTTCAAATATGAGTTTGTTTCTTGTATACCAGATGTGGTTGACTATTGCAGCTAGAGCAATCATCCTCGCCTTCTTTACCACCTTAGAAGCACTCGAATCCCTTTTCATCCATTTGATCGCACTCTCGATAGTAGACATTCTTCTAGGTGTGTGAAGCCAATCTTTTATGCTGTCCAAATTTCCTGTGACACACTGCAATCAAAGAATAAGTGCTTATTAGTTTCATTTTCAGTACGACATAGAAGACAATTTTGAGAAATGTTAAGAAATTTAAGGCGATCATTAGTCTTCAAGCATTTTTGGATAGCAAGCCAAAGGGAAACTGAGAATTTAGGGGGGATGAACTCCTTTCAGATAGCTTTATGCCAAAATTTTCTTTCACCCTTCTCCCTGAGGTACTTATAGGCAACACTGGTCCCTTTTGAAGAGCAGTACCATGAAGCCAACAAGGATTTAGCTTTATCTACATCTCCTCCACAATCCTGCAAAAGGTGATCACGAATAAGCAAGATGTTTTTAAGTAAATTGAAATCCCTCATATTCTTCTCAATACTCCATATATCGCGGCCTCTTAGAAACTCTTCATGCACCCAACGGATCCAAAGGGAGTCTGCTTTACTCTGGATGTTCCACAGGACTTTTGTAAGGATTGCATTATTCCACTGTTTAAGATCCCGGAGTCCAAGACCACCTTCCTCTTTGGGTTTACAAACTTTAGCCCAAGAGACCGAGCAAAGTTTGCTACCCCAAAGGAACCTGCAAAACAACCGGTTAATTCTATCCACAACAACACCAGGCAGAGGTACGACCTGGATAGGGGTGGGAAAAAAATACCAAAATACCGATATACCGTACATATCGTATCGAAAAAATATCAAAAATACCAAAATCTTGATATACCGTCATTAACGGTACGGTATGATACTGTACCAAAAATCTACGGTACGGTAACGGTATGAGATTCTAAAATATAGGGTATACCGTCTACATACCGTACCGAATATATAAATATTATTTTTATTTTAAATAATATAATATTATTTATATATAATAGTATTTATCGTATATATTTATTTCAATAAATGTTCATAACTAATATTTTTTCTAATTTTAATTCTTTATTCTCCCTCGTTCAATTGGGTTAGAAGAAAATAATAATAAAAATAGTTTTAAAAAATAATAATAATAAATAGTTTTTTAAAAAATATGGTTAGAAGAAAAAATAACAACAAAATGAGTAACTTTTTAAAGTTATTATACTACATAATAAAGTATCCCACATTGATAAAGAATAAAACACACACAAATGAAAGCATCTATAAATGAGCAGCCATTTTGATATCCCACATCGGTTAGTTATCAAATACAAATGAATTGAGTCACCTATAAAATACATCTTTGTATAGCTAATTAGTGTCATTACCTAAACCATTAATTTGGTGGTAATCGGGACAAGGTTGCCGACCACATAGCTGATGAGAAGTTGCCTTGGAACTCATTTTAATTAGTAAATAATAATTTTATTAATATTTATATATTATTTTAATTAATAATATTCGGTACGGTACGGTATACTATTACGGTATATCACGTTATACCGTAAAATTTCGGTACGGTACGGTATACCGTTATTACGGTATGATAACGGTATTTAATTTATGTTATACCGAAACTTTGGTATAACGATAATTACGGTACGGTAACGGTATGAATTTTTTCATACCATAAAGTTCGGTACGGTATACGGTACGACGAAAAATTTTCGGTATACCGTACCGTCCCACCCCTAATCCAGTAGCATTCAACCCCCTGCAAAACAGAACGAGTCAATTCCGCTCTCCCAGCAAGGGAAAGACTCACATTACTCCAACAATTAATAAAATTTGAGATTTGATCAATCAAAGGACTATAAAAGCAAGAATGGAGTTTAATAGAAGACAAGGGGATGCCCAAGTACTTCACCTGCCAAGTCCCCCGGGAGAATCCAAACATATCCATGATTTCCTGTTCTTCATAAGGTCGGATACCCCCAAGAATGATCTGAGACTTAGATTTATTGCTGTGAAGCCCAGAAGTCTCTGTAAACTCCTGCAAAATATCAGCAACCACTCTCATGGAGTGGGGTTCACCACGCCCAAATATAAGTAAATCGTCAGCAAACATAAGATGAGAAATTCCAAGTGATTCACATTTCGGCAAAAACTTAAAATCAGAACCCCTGATGCGAGCAATGAACAGGCGAGAGAGATACTCCATGCATAAGAGAAAAAGAAAGGGGGACATCGGATCACCCTGACGAAGACCCCTTTTACCACGAATGAATCCATGGGTACCACCGTTAATCGCCAGAAGAAGGTGGGACAAGTAACGCAGGTCATGATCCAATAGATGAAGCGAGGATGGAGATTGAGCCCCCGCAACACCTCGACCAAAAAATCCCACGAGATGGAGTCATATGTCTTCTGAAGATCAATCTTTAACATGCACCTGGCAGCAACTCCTTTGGTCTTTCTTTCAAATTTCCTGATGATTTCCTGCGCAAGATGGATATTGTCAGTAATATTCCGCCCTTTTAAAAAAGCAGATTGCGCAGGGTTAATAATATGCAAAAGATAAGGGGAAATCCTGTTGGCCAAAATTTTTGTGATGATTTTGTAGACAACATTAAGGCAAGAGATAGGCCTAAAATCTGCAACAGAAGGATCATGTGTCTTTTTTGGGATAAGCGTCACAATCGTATGATTGAGCTTCCTCAAAATGAGCCCTGTATCAAAGAATTCACGAACTGCATCCTCCACATCATCACCAACAACCTGCCAATTTTGTTTAAAGAAAGTCGAGGTAAATCCATCAGGCCCAGGAGCTTTGTCATCTCCTATATCAAATACAGCTTCAATGATTTCAATCTTTGAGGGAGGCCGAGCCATATCATTTTGCTCATCAATCCCCAGCTTGTATCCTTCATAAAAAATTCTTGGATCTGTAGGAGTCCTAGCAACAGCAACACCAAAAAGATTAGAATAAAAATCAACGAAATCAGAAACAATCGATTTGATGTTGGTATTAATCTCCCCATCAGCCCTACACAGAAAAGAGATAGTATTACGGGAATGCTTTTTCTTAACAATGGAGTGAAAGTACTTAGAATTAGTATTAGAAAGTTTGAGATGTAAGCTTTTCGCTCTTTGACCAAAGAAACTTTGTTCGGCTGCATTCAGTCTCAGACACTCTTTCCTGATAGCCATTTCTGCCTCCTTCAAAGCCCGGTTAAGAGGGTCTTTGTCAACTGCTTCTTGATCTTCTTCAAGTTTAAGATCAGCAGCTTTTGTCCTCTCGGTGATTTAGCTAAACTCCCTCAAGTTGAGGGATTTGAGGATACCCTGAACATGAGCTAGCTTAGATTCCAGGTGAGCTTGACAACCTTTGTTGACTCTCTCTCGATCCCAACTCTCCTCCAAAATCCTCTTGAAATCCATATGTTGCATCCATACATTGCAAAATTTGAATGGACTTCTAAATCGTTCAACTTCTTCAAAAAGGTAGGTAACACTTGGGGAATGATCAGAAGTAATCCCCCGAGTGAGAAAAATAGTCTTGCAAAACAAACCATCTTCAGACCAAGTATTGTTAGTCATAACTCTGTCGATCTTCGAAAGCACTTAACCATTGGTCCATGTGAATAAACAACCTATAGAGACAGTGTCCTGCAGACTCAAAAAATCACAAGTATCAGCAAACTCAGTGTATTCTTTTTCCAAAGTGGGTCGTTTACCTCCAACCCTCTCCTCCGGATCAAGAACACAATTAAAATCACCAGCTATAAGAACAGGATCCGAAAGAGGGACATTCAAGAGAAGTGAATCCCAAAGCTCTCTCCTACGAGTATAGGACTCGCAGCCATAACAAACACTTAAATGGAAGTTTTTACCAGTAGGCTTCCAAAAGGCTTGACAGTGGATAGCTTGTATTTCAACTTTGAGAATATTCAACTGCACCTTAACTGGGTTCCAAAGAATCAAAATCCTTCCTTTCATAAGATCAAAATTGTGAATGAAACTCCAACCTGCAAAGTGTTTATCAAAGAATTTTTTAAAAGAAGTTGGAGTGAACTTAGTTTCAAAAAGAGCAAAACAATCAAGGTTATAGGAATTACAGAACTCCCTGATAGCAGTTTGTTTCTGGGGCTTCTGCAATCCCCTGACATTCCATGTTGTAAAAATCATCTAACCTTTCTGGTATTGTTGCCCTTCCCACCTCCTCCTTTGCATCTTTTTGGTGAAGTCGTTTTGTTCTTTTTCTAATTCCGATCCTCTTGTTGATGAGCATTCAATTTCTTATTAGGATCATCTATCACTCCCTGAGGGGCTGTCACCGGTGCTTGTTTCTCTACGGAAACCTCCTTTGATGGAATAGGTATTGAGGAAACTCTTCAAACTCTTGCTCATTTGTGTTATCCATAATTCTGGTGGTATTACCCTCCACAACATCATTATGGTTAACTAAAGGAATTTCATTGGTAGCTCCAGCAAGGTCGTCCTTCAATAGGTCATCACCATTAGGATCAATTTCAGCGTTAGCCACTGAATCGTTCTCATTGTCTCGAGCCAAGGGGATAAGCACACTTTCAGGTACTCTCGAGCAACTATCCTCCAACACAACATTTTCAATTGGGTTGCTGGTTGAGCTAACATCATTATTTGTACATGTACCTGAAACAACAAAAGGAGAAGGAAAGTATATATGAGTATTAACTGTTTCCTTAATATCATTTCCTTGTTGTTGTGCCTCTCTTTCAACTCTCCTCCAAATGCTCTTGGGATTTTGAGATTTGCTTCTAGTAGCATTATTGTTTTTGTTTGAGGATCACGCCCCTTAGACTTACTTCTCCCCCGTGCTTCCATCCCTTTTTTTCCTGTATCACCAATAGCAACATTCTCCTGTGCAGGGTTAGTTTGTTTATGAGGATTATCAAGATCAACCTGACAGTTAATATCAAAATGCCCAAATCTTTTACACTTAGCACAGAAACAAGGGAAATGTTGTGTCCTGATTTCTTGAGTGAATAGTAAACCATTGTGAAGTTGGACCTTAACACTTTCCACAGGTGGCTTTGAGGCATCCACCAGGACAAGCACCCTTGGACCTCCAATTTGGCTTTTTGAAATAGTGCGGTGGTCCACCTCTAGCGGTTCTCCAATAATCGAAGCAATTTTGCTAAGTGCTGAAGGATTCCAAAGTTCAAGTGGCAGATTTGGTAGACAGATCCAAACCCGGAATTTAAGCTCAGGTGCCGTGTCAAACCTGAAATTAGGAGGAAGATGACATAAAATAAGAGGAATACCAAAAATAGATTGGGTACCCAATTTTCTAATAGACTCCATATCATCTTCCGTCTCAAATCTGAAAATAATCCATCCATTGGGGTGGAATGAGATCTTGCATTTCTTGCTCCATCTTTAAGTGAGGTTTTCAACAGCAACCTTCCCAGGAAAGCGACCTGCAAAAAAACCCAACAAAGAGAAACCCTAAGCAAACTTGACCGGAACATAATCCTCATCAGTTAATTGTAAAATATCATTGATAGGATTACTATTGGGTTTAGCAAGTATTCGGTCTTCATAAATAATGTTGCATGTAATCTCAATTAAAATTATACCATCGCCGCCCCCTTTTTCTTCTTCTATTTTGCCGATGACTTCCTCCGACGGTTGGGTCAGTTCACGTCGGAGACGAAGCACTGTGCGGCCTAAATACCATCTCCCATCACCCCATATCATGTAATTCTCGTATTTGGCCTCCGAAGTACCTAAATCTGAGCTAACTACGATGCGCGCTCTGGTTCCAGACAGTATGGGGTGGATAAAACCTCATCAAAAAATGAACGACGGGGATTCGCCTCCTATAATAAACATCAAGGGGATTTCACCACCCCCTGATGTGTGCCCACCGTTTGCTGGCATTCGCCACCCCCCTTTGCGATGACTGTGTCCAAGAGTTTTGGGCTGGAAGGAGGTGATGTCGCTGCACCTGTGGCAGCTGTGGTTGTGCCCGATGATGCTAATTTTGATCTTCTTGATGACGTTGGTATCTTTGATCTCGATTCTTCTTTTATTTTACCTATATATGCTAGCTAACTCCCTATTGTCACTGATTCAGAGGTGTACCGTGATATGGGGTCGTATTATGTGGAAGAATTCAAAAAAAAATTGAAAACATATTGCATGTTCATATTTAGGGTTTAGGTTGCTCGATTACATATTTGTGATTCTGTATGATGTCGATCTACATATCATGATTCAAAAAAGTAGACTAATCTAAGTGATACACATCATATGTCCAATGCCCTTCTAATTTCTGCCATTTCCATGTTATGCTGCTCTGAAATATACGTGATGCATTCCAATATGAGTTCTTTTGGGACTTCCAATGTGTGTGGTGAACTATTGGATCTTCGTAGTGCTCCTTTGCTCATGTGTGGTATCTTGTATGCATTTGAACCTCTCACCTTCATGATCTCTATTAAGCATGATTGTAATGTGATGAACACATCATTCAATGTTGTGGCTGACAGCTTTGCATATGATTCTTCTACTGCATAAACTAGTTCGTCCACTGTTTTGCTTGCACTCTCATATTCAAGTGATTGAATTGCTCTGAACCACCCCAAATCGTTTACATTGCAATCTAGTGAATTGGGGGGCTGTTGTTTGAGCTTGATGTTGAACTCTTGTCCACATGCAGCATCTTTGAATTTTTGATCATTATCTTGAATATGTGGCCTAGCATTGTCTTGCTGGTTATATATTAGGGGTGGCAATTTTTGACACTACATGATAACCCGACACGAGATAATAATGGGTTAGTGTCAAGTCTTAATGGGTTCGTGTCATTATCGTGTCGACCGAATAAGGACATGAAATTTTCGTGTCGTGTTCGTGTTGTGTTTGTGTCGTGTTTGTGTTATCCAATAACATATCATGTTTCGTGTCGTGTTATTCGATAACATATCGTGTTTCGTGTCGTGTTCGTGTTTGTGTTACCCAATAAGAAATTAATAATTAATATATTTTATTATTTTATAATTATTATTACTACTATTTTTTCATTTATGAACCTAATTTAACAATTTTCACAGGTCAATATCATGTACGTGTCATGTTCGTGTCAATATTATGTTATCAGATAGGGTTCTTAACAGATCAATATCGTGTTCGTGTCGTGTCCGTATCGTGTTCGTGTTTGACGCTTAATGGGTCGTGTAGATCATATCCTTAACAAATTGTGTTCGTGTCGGATCTTAATCGTATCACTATCGTGTCGACACGATAACGACCCAACACACACGAATTTTCATCTCTAATATATATATCTTTGCTTGCTCCTTCTAGCCAGTTGCTCTTGATTGCTGGAATTATTACATAAGATATGAAATTGCTGAGATCTTGAAACAATTGTGCCTGTGTGCAGTTGGTTTATCCTAATTGTGTTTGTGTGCAATGTATGATGTCCGATTGCTTTAGATTGTCCCTGAACCTCTTCAATGATGTGTTATGCTGAGAAGAACCTAAAAATTGTGTCTGTGTGCAGTTGGTTTATTCTAATTGTGCCTATGTGCAATTGTATGATGCCTGATTGCTCTAGATTGTCCCAGCACCTCTTCAATGATGTGTTATGCTTAAAAGAACCTAAAAATTGTGCCTGTGTGCAGTTGGTTTATCCTAATTGTGCATGTGTGCATATGTCCCTGAACCTGAATGCTCTAGATTGTCCCTGCACCTCTTCAATGATGTGTTATACTGAGAATACCCTAAAAATTGTGCATGTGTGCAATTTTCCCTGAACTTGAATGCTCTAAATTGTCCTTGAACCTCTTCAATGGTGTGTTATACTGAGAAGAACCTAAAAATGCTCTTGGTCTATGATGAACCTCTTCAATGATGTGTTGCTGAGATCTATGAAATAATTGTGCACAGTTGAAGTTTAACCTAATTGTGCCTGTGTGCAAGTATGATGTCTGTTTGCTCTGAGATTGTGCCTGAACCTCTTCAATGATGTGAAATGCTGAGAAGAAAGTAAAAATTGACCCTGTATGCTGAGAAATTAAGATCATACCTTAGAGATTAAACATTCTCTAATCACATCTTTTGTGACTGATTCGATTGACTTTGTAACAGTTGTCCCTGCAATTCTGTTCTTGTTGTTTCTTTTGGCTGGTTCAATGTATGTGAAAGGAAATATGCCTATTTTGCCATCAAACACTACTGCCCCTTCTCCTGTGATAATTGGCCTACTAATTGCAGACATGAACATTACCTTTGTGATTAATTTTTTAATCGTACAAGTTTTGTAAGGGTCATCTTCCTCTGGTGCTAAATAAAACATGTGTGTTGTCTTGGTCATGTAGAACCACTTCTCATCTATGTAGACTGTTGTGCATATCCATGAACTTGATCTTGTTTTGCACCCTATCCAATTGTAATGCTTGAAGGCAAAACTTCAATCGACTTACCTCGTGGGGAGTTGTAAGTTCTGGTTTCATGGCACTGGTATGTGCTCTAATCTTGCCATCTTTCACCCATCTCCCAACTGAGGATTTACTTATCCCCAGACCAATTTCTACTCCCCTAATTGTACTCCTACTTGAATATGTCATCCTTGACAATTTCTCAAGGTCTAACTCTAAACACCCTGATTTTTTCACTCATTGTTTGTGATTTCTAAGTTGAATAACTCCTTCTTCTTCTCTTTATTTTTTTGCAGCAGTCCAAAGACGATGAACGGTGGATCGATGGACTCCAAACTTCGTTGTAGCTGATGTGATCCTGCCCCTTAAAGGCTTACCATCTATGTTGCCTTCAAGTAGATATTGGACAAGTTCATTCCGCTTCGAGTTTGACGGTTCTCAGCTTGACTTCATGATTGTGGCTGCTCTCGGTCCTCACCCTTTTTTTTTTATCGATGATGATCTGAGATCAATTTTCAGAAATAAATAGGAGGATGTTTTCTATCCATTTGCTTTGTAAAGTTAAATTTAGAATGATTAGTTATGTGATCAATTTTTTTTTTGTAATCATTAGTTATTTTATTTGATTTTAGAATATTTGAATGTAATTAAAAAGTCCAAAAAGTCTTTATTTAAATTTAATTAACTTACTAATCCTACCCCACTTTCTCTTTTAATCACTTTTTCTTAATCTCCGTGCCCGATCAAACATCTCAGGAGACTTGGGACGGAAAGAGTATTATCTAATTTTACCTTTATATTGCAATATTATGAACAACTTCGAAATTAATAAATCTTAATCTCCAACTATTACTTAATAAATTCAATTCGTTTTTTTCACGACTGTTTATGGGTAATTAATACATTTTAATTTTATTTTAGTATAACAATATTTTTTTATTTTTAGCCAATATTGATCGGTTGAATTTAAAAATGTACGTATATATTATTTTATATTTTTACAAGGACTTTTCATTAAATCTAAAAATTGAACTTGTAATCTCAATTTATACAATAGTATTATTTTTATATTATTACATCACAAATTAACTTTGATTGTTTCTTTAAAATAATATATTATCGCATCTAATTTACATATTTATATTATAGTGTAATTAATATTTTGTTGCATCTCAATTCATCATTATTAATTATTTTCATGAATATAATTGTTTTCGTTAACTCTCGAATAATTGTATACTAATAATTTTAATTTATATCAGTTCTATTTACATGTTATCACATCTCCAATAAAATCTTATGTTACCATTTGTTTAATGAATAATGTAGAATTGAATCTCAAGATAAGAACCTATAATCTCAATCTTATACTATAATATGAGATGCATATTGTTCCATCCCAAATTAAAATTATTGTTTTACTTCTTACTTGTATCCATTAATTAAATATGAAAATGAAGATTTACTAATTCATTTTGTTTTATGTAACATTATTATTCCACGTTAAATATCACAATTTTTATTTATCCAAGTTATAACATATTATACTACAAGTCTATAACTCAATATTAAGCGTTATTAGGGGTGATCATGAGTCGAGTTGAGTATGGCAAAACTCGAGTTCGAGTTTGACTAAAAAACTTTAACCTTGAGTTCAAGCTCGTTTCGATCGAGTTCAAATTTTCAAGCTCGAGCTCAACTCGGTATCAAACTCGCCATGCTCGACTTGATTGAGCTCGATTGTTTTAACTTATTTTAAATTAATAAAAATTTAAATTATTTATTACTCCCTCCGTCCCGGCTGAATTGTCTCGGTGATTTTTGGCACAATAACTAAGGAGTGTGAGTGTAAAGTAAGTTGAGTGGAATTAATATTTTATTGTTGAGTGTGAAAAAATTGCCTTTTTAAGTAATGAAACAATTGAGGTGGGACGGACGAAAAAGGAAAGTGGGACAATTGAGGTGGGACGGAGGGAGTATTAAATAATAAATTTAAGAATAAAAATTTAAGTTATATAATAAGCTCGATAAGGCTCGTGAGCTTAACTCAAACACAAGCTCGACTCGGGCTCGATTTAAGTTCGAGCTCGAAAAGGCTCGTGAGCCTATCGAATCGAGTATCAAAAAGCTCGAGTCTAACAACTACTCGAGTAGCTCAAAATGGACTTGATCAGTATTGAGTCAATTTCAAATTTTTTTCGAATGATCCCAATTAGCTCGCGAGCTGACTTGACTCATGCTCACTGTGAAGATATTCAATCTTATTAATCTCACACAGAAATTAGGGTTTACATTGTACATATACGTGTGCCATCGACGTACGGTAAAAAATGCTGGGTGATGAGAAGAGGCTCGATCTGCGCATGCCATAGCAAGTAATTTGCAGAGGTGAGTTTTATATTTACCATATGGATCATCGTCGACAGAGGGAGGGTGGGAATATCGATCTCCGGAGCAGCCATGGCGTCGCACAGAGGGGCGGACGAAGGAGAAGTCGACTAGGGTTTAGTCAGGGCTGGCTGATACCATGTGAAGATATTCAATCTTATTAATCTCACACAGAAATTAGGGTTTACATTGTACATATATATAGGAGACTAACTAGGTCTAAGATAGATAGATACACAATATCTATAATATATACAAAAGATATATTAGAAAGATATGAATTATCTCTAACACTCACCCCTAAGACTTATTAATTGATTTATAATCTCTTGTATTTTGTTTTATTGTCTTATAATATTTGTATGAAATGATATAATAAAAAGGAATCACTTAGACAATATGGAGTATTTTTAAAATCACACTATAATATATTAAATGAAACAATGAATCGAGGCAACATATATAATATCAAATTTTTAAATTAAATTTTCGTTTTAAATCATGATGTGTGATACACTTAATATATATCATGTATGAGTATCAACTAATTTATTTATATGACAATGACAATACAAAGCTGTTTATTCATAATTTCATTTTTTTTTACTTATATTAAATTTATATAGATGGATATAAAACATTGAGATTAAATTTCAGTTTACTAAATTTTTTATTTTTCACGCATTTCCAAATCATATTATTTCAATAGATATCATAATATATTCTAAAAGCAGAAATCATTGTAGATCGATAAAATTTTATCATACTTATATTTTTTTTTGTATGAAAAATTATACTCCCTCCGTCCCATTGTATTAGACACGTATTCCTTTTCGGTCCGTCCCGTTTATTAGAAATGTTTCCTTATTTGGCAAAAAATTAACAAAATATAATCAAAATTAACTAATAATTATTAACAAAACATAATCTTAAATCACTCCGCCTACATTTCTTAATTTTTTAAAGATTATAATTAGTGATTATTTTATTAATAATTTTTGAATTAATCTTTCTTTAAACATTTATTCATTATTTGTCTTGGTTCATGTGCCACTCCCTCCGTGTCTAATAATATGAGACGGAGGAAGTATATCATAATTATTTAAGGAAAAATTTAAATATTGAATTTCCAACCCCCTCTATGCATTAAATGAATCAGAAGGGTAATTTAGTAAAATAAACTAAAGTAACAATTAAAATTACTTTTGTATCCTTATCTGGACAGAGTGAATTATTCTTTGAAAATATCCACTTTTTATAACGCATTACAAAAATATCCAAAAGTACAAAATTTTACATGGGGATTTGTTTTATGTGAAAATCGATGCAATTATTATTGTTATGATGATGATATCATTACCAAAATTTGTTTTTAATGATATTTTGAAATAAAATATTAATAAAAGAAATAAAAATAAATTTAAAATATTTGTTGGTATGAAACAAAACTAGTAAATGAGTTAGGAATCAGGTCTGAATCTGGTCTAGATTCTGACATTCAGACCGGTTCAAACCTGATTCAGACCCGATTCTCACTCAGGTCCGATCCGGGTCTGAATCAGGTCTGAATCGGATCAGAATTTGGACCCGATTCCTACCTCATTTATTATCATTCATACTTCATTTAATTACATCATTCCTACCTCATTTATTGCAATTCATACTAATAAACATTTAATTTTTTGTTTAATTTGGTCAAAATATTTTCTTCAATATTTTATTTTGTAAACAATAAAATTATTAAAATGAAAAATTGAGAATAATGTCTAATTAGACTAATATAATTCTAGTCTGAATCGTTGGTTGGTATCGGTCTGAATCGTGATTACGACTAAGACCCGAAATTTTTTTAATCATCTTGAACTGATTGGTTGTGTTAAATAAAAAATTGAAATTATTATATATAATAAATTATAATAATATAAATTAAATGTTATTTAATCATTTGAATTTTGAGAAATTTTTTAATCAATTCGAGAATTTAGTTATTTAATTAATGAATTCAATATTTTTTTTGAGTCGGCTCCGCTCAAAATTTTTTTTGAGTCCGACTCCATTTTGAATTTAACAATTGCTATTCAATGCTATTTAATTGATCAATTTGATATTTTTTTTAGTTGGTTCCACTTCAATATTTTTGAGTCCGACTTATTTTTTTATTTGTTTGAGGGCAATCGAATCTGACCGGTTCAGACTCGATTCAGGCCCATGTCAGAATCACATGGCATAGTCAGATCCGTGTGTTCTTACCCCCTTTTTTAGCAAATTCTTACCCCATTAAAAATATTTTAAATTTATGAAACAAATTCTAAAAAAAATAATTTATTTTTATTGCTCTTATTAATATTCTACTTTCAAAATCATTAAAAATATATTTTTGGTAATGATATCATCATTATAATATCAATAATCTGAAAAAGGACGATGACATTCTGATTTTGACAGATTTTTGTATTTTTGGATATTTTTTATGTGTTTATAAAATTTGATATTTTTTATATGTGTATAAAGCAAAATGGGTATTTTGTGATTTTTCTCATAAAAGAAATTATGATTAATTTCGAATATTAATATATTTCAATTTCTATGTGCTAACTTTGAGTTTAAGAAAAAAATAGTTTGAAATTCTCTAATACTACTATTTAAATTGTTGATGTATTGCATATACTGTATAAAAACAGTGATTGTAAATGTTCGGTCGAATTGCAGAAAGATGAAACCAGCTCAACCGAACGGACGTGACCATTCGAAGCACCAGTTCGGTCGAAGAATTATGGCTTTTCATCTAGAGCCACTTTTTTGTATTCATTCCCTATATATATGGCTATATTTATTGTACAAAAACACATTAAAAATCAGCAATAAAAGTCCTAAGCACTAAGTTCTATTTGCAATCAAACATTTATTTCTATTTTACTTGCAATCTTTTTCTTATTTTATCAAGTATTTTTATAAAATTACCCTCCGAAGATTCAAGCATTAACGGCAAATATTTAAAGCTATTTTTTATATTTGTTTTAAAATTTTGTATGCTCACCGATCTTTTCATTATTATTTTATTTTAGCGTGGCGATTGAATTGGTGGTTTCATTTGTATTGGTGGTTTCATTTGTAATTCCAGCCTATCAAAATTTTACTTTTTTTATATATTATTTTTTATAAAGAAAGTCATCATATTATTGTTGGTTGTATCGAGTTTTCCAATTCATTTTCTGGATCAACTTGTCTGTTCCATAATGATGTTCAACTTAATATTCCAATATACTGCAATTGATTTATTAAAACACAAATTATAATTATAAATTAATCAATTTTAATAATCAAAATTTAACTAAAAATTGTAAAAATATTATATACTCTAAATGGGCGGGATAAACCATCTAATTGAACTTATACAATTAATTTCAACAATAATAAATTGAAATTATAAGAAAATACTAAATAAAAATTAAGAATTTTAATAGTGGAATAGAGAGGGAAACATAGAAAATGAAATAGAAGATCTCATGTGTTCACTTGTTTTATTTATAAAAGAAGAAAAAAATTATTATTTTTTTAATACTTGTTAAAAAAGTTTTTTTTTTTTTTTTAAGAAAAGTTTGCTTTTACTCAAATATACAAAATGCTGAGGGAAATCGATACCCAGTAAAAACAATACGGAGGAAAAACAGTGCGAAAATTTCATGTATATAAAGAACTTGGGCAAAGTCTCAGATGAGACGATCTTATCATTTTTATTGTGAGACGAATTTAATGAAATGATGTATTTCTTTATTGCGAATGATGTTTCACCATTTTTATTGTGATATGGGTTTAATGAAATAATGTATTTCTTTATTGCAAATGATGTATTTCTTTGTCGCAAATAATGTAATTCTTAAAAATGAAATGATGTATTTAACTTATTGAAATGATGTATTAAGATCCGTCTCACAATAAAAAAATAGTGAGACGGTCTCTCAGGAGACCAACTCAAAGACTTGTAAACGAGAAGTTTTGGAATCGATCCTCCATTTCTCCGTCCTTACTAAGAAGATCCTAATATCAAAACTATAAACTGAAAGAATAACCGACATGTAAACTGTCATACAAGTAGAGGCAGCGGAAGGTTCTAGAATATTAACTGTACAGAATGGTGAAACACAGAAGAATCCAACTGCAGGGAAACATCAAGCCAATTTACCTGTACATGAGGAGGTCCTAGTCCATACAAGTTCTTACCTTCATACAAACATATGTAACAAGAAAATGCAGTCATTTTGCTGGTCTAGTATTCTATGTATTGTATAGATGGTGGACTGGTTACTGAGTTCTCAACACCTGCAAATTTTGGAGTGATGAGCATGAGAAGCTGATCGACTATCGCGGTGCAGTCAGTGTTACGAGGATTGAGTACCTTTTACTTCACGAATCTCGACTTCTCGCCATTCTTGGACAAGGGCACAACAGCAGCACATCAGGTGTGAGAGGAAATCATCAAACAAGCCTCCCTGCAAATTTCGTTATCTAATGGTCCAGCATTGATATTCTACAGTGCTGTCGAAAGGAATCGTGACACTAGGCCAGAGAGTAGTTACCTCGATGTTGAATATTTTCCGGAGTTTCCTTCTGATGCAACAAGTGTAGCAGCAGCAGGAGAGGATTAAAGAATAAGCCATCAAGTCATTACATGTCTCTGCAGCAGCTGCAGATCGAAAGCATTATTTGTAGGCTAAGGAATTTCGAGTATACAAAACCATCCAAACAAAAACTGGTTAAAAGCAACTTACAAACATGTCTATTAGCTGCAACTGAAGCAATTCTCGATAATGTGCCACAAGGGAAAACCAAGGTTTTTATGCCTGCAGATTTTATAACTAACTTACAAAACCAGCAAGAACACTATGGGGATTTTAAAAAAAAGCATACGGCTCTCTAATATTATGTCATTGGAAAACTTGGAGAAAACACATAAATGATCTAGCAAAAAAGGAGGACATACAAAGCAGAGGTTCTGAACAGCAGCCAAGTAAATCCGAGTGCCATTCATCCGGTGAGCCTTTTGATGAGAGCAACTCATGTGTAGAGGAAACTGAAGATGTGTTCCTGAAATAAGATGAGAAGTATAGTTAAAATTGATCCAGGAGGGCCTCGAACTTTAATGCAGATGTAAGTAATCACTTCTGAAACGCATATGTTTTAAAAAATACAAAACTACTAGTTGCGCAGAGAATTCATTTATGGGAGAGTATAGAAACACAACCTTGAAGGTGGTGGTTTTCCACTGTTTTTAGAGTACGAGCTCTCCTTCTCATTGCTGACATTTTCATAAACCTGCTCCACATTTGATTCCTTCTCGTATGAGCTTTTGTCCGGCAAAGAAGTTGCTGCAACCACTTCAGTAACTTCAAGCAGATGCTGAATTACTTCACACTGGCCAACATCCAAATTAGCTTGTGAATGTTGCAGTTCTAATTGAAGTTTCTGGTTTTCCTTTCGTATGGCCTCGTCAATTGGCACATTTGGGTAGGAACAAGAAAGGGTCTTCTTCAAAACAATGGCATCATGCTGTGATTGTCCACGTTTGAGTATCACATTTTGCACCTTCCGATCCTCTTCATCAAGTGTGTACTCGTGTTGGTCCCTTTCGATCATTTCAACTCGTTCCTAGAAGTACAAAAAGTTAAATACATAATGTGTCTCCAATTAAACATCATAAGCCAAAGAAAGCTGTGTGTCCAATGCTCCAAGAATAATTATTCAGTCCATAAGTCCAAATGCTGCGCACTCCAAATAGAAGAGTCTTGAACTATTAATTTACTTTACTGACTCGAGACAAATGTTTGCATCGGACACAAGAGAAATAGAGAAGTACTAAAAGCATATAGAAGTAGTAGTGCACTACTTTCTTCCCTTTTAGCCGATTGACTACCAATTAACTCATGCCTTCGTCCCCACGATCAAACTGCTAGATACTTCAATGTTAGTTTTACAAAATTAGGTACCTTAGAAGCTATCTAACATACATTGTTGGAAGGATATCTCTTCTCAAACTGACATCCAACCAACTGCTGAATTTTAAGTGGCAGTCACATTTCTGCAGCAGAAAGTTTGGCAAAGGGTCGAAGCAGAACCAACGACAGCAAAATAAAACTGAACTATCACTATCAAAGAATTCTACGCGGCACCAGCAAATATAGTACTAACAAACCAGAACCTAGCCACGCCACTAAGTTAAGAAAATACAGCCATCAAGATTTCACCTCGTTATTGTCCATGCTTGCCAACAATATCAAAACTCGTATTACATCGGGTTTTTTAACTTCAGACAACACATATGTGACACAAATACACAGAATAACCGCATTGAAAGATGGGAAATAAGCACGGCATACATAGAAACAGTATGAGCAGCAATAACATGTTACTATCAAACAATCAATGGATAAATATAAGATAAGGAAAATGATACCCGAACACGAGCATTATCAACAAGGGTAATGAGAGGTATGATCTTCAAATATCGATCAATCTCATTCTGAGCCTTCCGGAACTGGTAGACAATGTTCCATCCCATGGCCAGCAGATAGAAGTAGCTCCGATCTTGGCAGCTGTTGACCAAAATGTAGGACCTCCTCAAAGCATCCTCGAGTTGCTCCAATGGCTCTCGAGTTTCAGGATACTTCTTCATCTCCGAAATCTTGAGTGACTCCAACAAATTCCCAATCAGCCTAAGGTGCCTAGCAAACTGCCTGCAGTTCTGTTTGTGCATCCTCGCCGTGTTTGCAGCCTTCACTATCATTCCAATCAGTTTCACGGCATCCAATCCGCCCAGTTGGGCTATATTTGCAATTTCCCCAAAATGCTCCCATGACGACATTCTTGGACTACCTCAAAAACTCTCTCTTTCAACCGCAAACAATTTCAAATGAGCCCAAGAAGCAAGCACAACATCCCAGATCAGTAGATCGATGACATTTTCCTATAATGCTTCACCAATATTCACTGATTGATGATTATTTCAGTTGAATTCACTCCCCACATGAAAATTCCACCTTAACGCAGCTTCCACTAGGCAGTCTCGATTATCACTACAAGAAAACCCAAAATGAAGGTAATTCGGACAACCATTTCCAAGAACCTAAACCCACATTTCCAGGAACCGAAGTGTCTCAACTCCAGTTACTAAAAGAAAGGAAAAGGGAAACATATGAAATCCCATTACTCATGCTTTATTATCTCCGACAGATAAAAAGAATAAGGCTGCAAAAATAAAAAGATCGTTTGACTAAATCCCTTTCTCTGAAAAATCTGAAGTAAGACAAACAAATCCATAAACCCTCCTCTAAAAGATTGAACTAATCCACCAAAATTTAGTTAGACACGAACACACTCCATAAGTAGCTCGGTAGCGTATAATTCTTGCAAAAGAGAAAACGGCAGTTTTAGGGGTGGGGGTTTTACCATTGCAGATCAAGAATTCCATGTCGGTGGTCCAGGAGAGAAGAAGCAGCTTTAACGCATTCTGATTCTGTAAAACCAGGATCTTGCTCAGGTGTCAGTCGGAGCAAAACGACACAGCAGAGCTACAACAAATGAGCAGTTATATTCACACCGTACACATATATACAATTATCTGTGCATTCAGCAGTGTAGTGAGTGTACATGTGTGTGAGGAGGGGTAGAGTAGAGAGAGAGAATGCGCGGTTTCTCTCTCATTCACGGTCACGGCTGCGGTGTGGTTTGTCGGGATTCAGTTTGGTGTAATGACCCTCCGTGACTGCTCGAGAATATACCCCCCGCCAGATAAGCAACTGCCTTTTTTTCCGTTATTTTTTGAATTGTTTGTATTTATTATTTTGGATTGATGTTACCTAAAGTTTATTTGAACTTAATTTATTTCAATCAAGAATTAATATTAGAATAATGAAAAAGGAAACTCGAAATAAATAGAAGAACCGCAAATATTTGCTATTATTGCAATGTGAATGCATGATGACTATAACATGATTTATTGATGTTCATCATATGTAGATGTTGACTTTTAGGTTCCTTTTCATTTACCCTACAAGTTGTAATAGAGATATTTGAGTGAATCAACTGGTTGTTTAAATTTTAAAGTTTTAATCACATTTTGGGATAATATTCAATTTCAAAGGCTTTTGCTCTAAAAATTTATTCTTAAGCGAGTATAATGCATTACATTTCATTATTTCAAATAAACAAAAAAGTTTTGAGAGTTCCTCCAACCTTTTCTCCTTTAATTTATTTGGAGATTATTTTCTCCTTTCGATTTTGAGTTATTTTGTAATATCCCGTATTTAATTAAGCGAGTTTATGCTTAATTAATTGAATAAAAGAATATTTATTTTAGTAAATTATTATTTATTTGCTTTTGAGAAGAAATTAAACACCCGATGAGATACAAGGGTCAAAATTTTGTTTATAATATACCAATGAGATCGTTTCGAGAAAACGTAAGTGACCGTGAAGTCACAATTGTTAAAAGAAGGACGAGTGTAACGAGAGATTAATTAGAATATTAATAAATGTGTTTAAATTCACAACTTGCACTCGGGAAATCCATTTCTTAAACCGAGCTAGGGAATGCTTGGAAATAAAATAAGGAATGATACGAAATGATCGGTATATTTTTCTGAGACCCGAATAGTGTTTAA
>JAPKLW010001304.1:88208-108985 GCA_026898455.1 Plectranthus barbatus
AATATTTTGTGTTGCATATCTGTTCCTCTGTTTGATTCCTATCAACAGAGAGATTGATTATGAGATGAGAACCAAGCCCTATAAGGTGCTTGAGCTAATCTTATTAATCTATGATGATAAAGGTTAGCAAACCTTATGATAAAATGTGAAATTAGGTTGTTCAGTGGACGTACTGAAACCTTGGAGAGATAAGGATCTGTGTGAATTTATTTAACTAAATTGATCGTGTCTCAATGCTGTGTGGTAACTGAGACTATGTGCACAAAATGGTGACAGTGGGTAGAGTGGTTCGTCCATTCCCAGCTGTTCATCGTAACTTGGAAGTGGGCCAGCTTCCAGTTACGAAATATTAAACAGATATGTTAACATGTTAGTTAGCCGGCAAATAAAATATTTTGGATAACGCGGTTTCTTTCAACAAAATCCCGTGTTTATCTGTGTGCGTTGCATAGCATTCATACTTAAACTGTATTTTTCGGGCATGTTTCCATTGGGTACATTTGTACTCAGCCCCTTGTGTTATTTCTAAAACACGCAGGTTGATCAGCGAGGATGGAGAAGTGGTGGTGTAAAGGATGCAATTGGATTTGTACAAATTTTGAAGATCCTGTGATATGCATCGTCAAATGCATATCACCATCACGCTGCACACACCGTTGCACCACTCTCTGAAATACTCTTCCTTCCCTTGTTTAAAACTTTTGCAGAAAACCAAGTTTAACTGTTTTACTTGTTTAGTTTCCCTTTTGAATGTATATGTGGTTTTTAAATTGTAAGTTATTCCGCTGTTTATTTTAAATGTTTGAAAATCGATAATCCACGACTGTAATGTGCCTCGTAGTTGGGAAGGCTAAATGGGGGCGTTACATATTTCTTCCGAGCCCACTTATTGTTGAGCCCATTTGTATTGGCTTAATTTATGGACTATAAGAAAAATTCATGAATTGGTTTCTATTGAAGTGGTTATTAATCCGACCCAACCATAACATAGGTACGAGTGATCCGATTCACTCGCTTCATTCTTGCGAACCCTAATCATAAATTCGCCGCACTCCTCTTTCTAATTGCTTTCCCTTCTCTCTACACTCTTAACTTCTGTGGCTTGAATTATTGGTTCCGATGAAAGATACATCAACTAACACCTATAGAAAAACGGTCTAAGATTGAATAGCAGATCAAATCTACGCGTGGAAATTAGACTCAGTCAGAGTTTGATCATGATCCGACAAGTAACTGGTCGAAAAAACAAATCTAAGGGCACTAATACCCAAGACTAGCAAAGGGTTTTATTGCATAATGGTGATTATGAATTTACACAAAAAATTGACAATTTGAATCATTGATCTTGTGTGTTAGACTTGAGGAATGACAACTCATTCCTTTTATTTTTTAGAAAAAGGGAATGATGATCCATCTCGTTGCTCTTTATCTATTTACAAAATATTACACAATCTTAGAAAAAACTTCAAGAGGAATGATGGCTTTAACCAACCATGATTCCTCGTAAATCCAATTAAATTCGCTTTTAATTTACATTTGCATCGAGTCGAATACTTCTTTTTGGAATTTGTTTGACCATGTTTCTCACTTCCCTTTTTTTCACAAATATTTCATTTAATAAATTGCTCATTTTGTTATTATAATTGTTGGGATCAAATTTATCATAACCCAAAATATTTAAAACCCCACGATTTAGTTCAACAAAATGCTCAACAGTTGACTATAGTCACTTACATTCCTCCCAAATACATAGCCAACTCCAATAGTCCACGCAAGTTGATTCTAATAATAGACCCGATTTCCGTACTAGTTAGATCCGACACAACCTTCATCGTCTCCTCTATAACTGTTAAAGGCTAAAGCTTGAGATTTGGATTTTCTACTGGCACAATAAAAAATGTTGTGCAACTTTTAACTATGAATTTTATATTTTATTAATATAGGCATTAGATCTAATATTAGTCCCGCACCATGTGCGCTGTATATATATTATTTATATTGTATTATTATTACTTAGTTTAAAAAAATATAAAACAATTAATTATTATAAAAATAAATGAGTATTATAATTTATATACATAAGAAATATACACAATAAAAATTAAAATAATAATAGACACATAAATAATGAATCTTCTAACATATTATAAAATGCTTATGAATAAAAGATAATTTTGAATAAGAGTAACTCAGTACATAATATTATAACTTATTTATGCATGAGTAGTAATAAAATTAATTCTTGATAAAATAAAACAATGAAGACTATATATTATAAGTGTATGAATACTTTCAATAATTACTCATTGATTTGAAGAAAAACAGATGAATTACAACATGTAAAATTATAAATTTTGGAAATTTTTTTGAACACAACATTTGAATTTTTTGACAAACTTCGGTCGTATTTATCATATATAAAATTTTCAATCCAGCACGATTCGTGACCCTAGACACTTAACATACAATTGTCCATGTGATAATACTAATATTAACAATAGCTTTGATTGGATGTCCGGTGTATTTAATATTAATATCTTCAGAGATATCAATAACTCCTTCGACATCATTTGGTGCTCCTAAAGTTCTAACCCCAATTGCCGCAACTCAATCAACAAAGTCTTTTAGTGTGGATGCTTACATATGCTTTCCAAGCATATTCAATCGCATGTTTTTCGTCAACTTCAAGACACTCACATGATGTCATAAGTAAGATGAATTAATTAATCCATCAACAACATCTCATCTACTACCTCTTGGTATAACAGGTAAAAATTTTCTAAAAGTACCACCAAATACAATAATTTTGCCTCCGAATGGTTGATTATTACTTTGTGTATTCTTGAAGCGCATTATATCTCACATTGCCTTATTAATAATTTAATGTAAATTATATATAATAGTGAAATATTGAAACTAAATTTATCTTACTTCGAAATTTAAATTTATAAGTCAAGGTAATTATTATGCTTCAAATTACTTAATTAATCAGAATTTATTTTATATTTGTATCTCTTATTCCTCTTTGTAAGCACTTCACCATATTTGTGGATTTACTTAGAAGTTTGGGTGACTTCAATACCTAAATTAATTTTTAATATAAAAATTGGATGATATGACTTTGTTATGAAATAACTATTTTTACCGGCGAATAACTAATAAAAAAGGAGTTGAGAATAAATAAGAAGAGTGTGTGAGGGGTTGAAATTTGAGAATCAGAGAAGACAAAAATTATTTTAATTTGATGTTAAATTTTTATATTTATATATAAAATAGAAATTAGTTTTAGTGTATGAACTTTTTTTATATTTTTATTATTATGAGCATCAATTCTTACTTAATTATGTGTTCATTTTGTTATGTTAAAACTCAATTAAACTACCGAATAAATATTTATGGATCAAACACTACTTTACCACCACCTCTGGTCTCTTCTATACACACACATATCATTATAAATAAATAAACAAAAAAGTTTATAATGATTCTACAAACAGTGTTCTACTGTCTATATATACCCATAAAATATAACTGAAATTGTATCATATATGCACGAAACATCTTCATATCTCCATGCAATATTCTCTCTTATTTTGTTGATTTTTGTTTCCATAAATCATTATATTCTGAAGCAAATAATATTTATCTTATCATAATACCAACCTAACATCAATCTTCTCTCCTAAAATCCTACCTCTCTCTCATGTCTTCTTCCAACAATTGGCGCCGCCTCCTTTCTCCGATCATGGCCCAAGATGCTAAACCTCTATCCTTATCTACTCTCATCCATATGAGCATATGATCAAGTTTTATTATGTAAACTATCTTTTATGGAAAATGCATATCACCACTCTTCTCTGCAGCTAAAATATATTTGGTTACATAGACAACACTAAACATCTTCCCTCTAATACACTTCCGTCCACCAGTGGCACCTCCGTAGTCAATGGCTCGTATGAACTTTAGCGCACCAAAGATCAGTGACTTCTTAGTATACTTCTCTCATCTCTAACATAGGAGTTCATTGTTGAAGTACTCTACTGTACCACCTTGCGCGTGGTATGACTCGCTGTTGAGATCGCGTATAATCACAACTCAGATTCTCACAAGCTATCCTTAAAGACAACCTCCAAACTATGAAGAAAGGGACTCGATCTACGACTGAATATGGTCAAAACTTCAAATCTTTATGCGATCAATTGGTAGCTATTGGACGCCACATCGATGATACGTATAAGGTTCTTTTGTTCCTTCAAGGTTTTGGTTCGTCTTTTTCCAAAATATGATGCTCACTACTCTTCATAACTTATGCGGTCTCCTATCTAAACTTGAGAGCTTTGTGTTATTTCAAGAGTCTATTAACACAACATAATTTTTCTCTATTCTCCTAACAGTTAGCATAAACCTTTGGGGCAGTGCCCACATTCCTCTGGAAATTCTAATTCTTCTCGTGACAATGACAGTGGTTCACGTTACTCCAACTCTTGCAATCATGACCGCAATTAAAAAACTTCTACTACCTCCCTGCCAAATTTGTCGTCATGAAGGTCACTATGTCAGTTTTTGTCCGAAAAAGTATTCTTCGAAGTCATCTACAGTAGTTGCATGCTTGGCTGACATATTCTCCACTGGCTACTCTCTCTCTCAACCTGAAACATCAATATGGTTCCTTGACACCGGTGACTCAACCCACATGACACCAACTTCTAATTCTTTGGAGAACTCTCAATCGTACTCTAGCATGATAGTATTATTGTTATTAATGGTGCTCAAATTTTTATCGCTCATATTGTTAACACTCGACGTTCTGACTGTGCTTAATTATTGGATGTCGTGGTTGTTCCGACTCTCACAAAAAATCTAATTCTATTAGTAAGTTGACATTAGGTTTCCCAACTTGAAATAATATTTAATAAAACCTCGTTTACAGACCTAATAATTTGTGCATTTTAAAATAAATTCTAAAATTATATATATATCATATTTGTGATTTTGTATATAAATATAAATTAATGTAAAAATTGTTCCATATTTTAATATAATTAGGTCACACATTCCTTATTTTGTTTATTGCAGTTTATAATTAGTGGGAAATCTTTATATTTTGAGTTGATTCATTCTATACATATATATTTTTATTTATTACTTACCTTATATTTTGAAATGTTAATTTATTAATATACATCTAATTTAAAATTTATATTATAATAACAAATCTATAAAATGCTACAATTATTACACATAGTCATATTCATTGTTTATATATATATTTTTAGCTCGATTTTATTAAATATAAATTAACAATCAAATTAATTGTTTAATATATATTTAGAACAAAATATACTTAATTAGTTGAGGAATATTGAACGAATATTTTAAATATATCTAGTAAAATAGTCTAATAAATTAATTAGAAATTTAAGTGATTATTAACCTTCCTATACATATTATTGATTTCTTAATATATTGTACTACCTAATATATTGCAAGTCTATTTTAGGTAAATGTTTAATATTTCTTACCTAATATATTGCAAGTCTATTTTAGGTAATATATAGATATAGATATAGATTTTGGTCGAATTTTTTATCTTCTTATCTTTTTTTTTTTAGAAATATAATTAATCTTTGATATAACTATACTAATAAAATTACTATTTTTATACATCATAATAAACATTTTTAAAAAAAAAAATAGTTACATAATTGCATAATAATTAAATTAAATTTAAAACATAAAAGAAAAAAGCTGAAAATTGACCAAAACGCCATAGTATAACACACATTATTTATTGTTGTGCCTTTTCGCACAACATGGATTCTGATTCAATTACAAACATATTGGTCATAAAATGTGTTGCATACATACATAAATATATTTTTAATTAATTATTGCTCTCGAACTACCGAAGAACTCCATATATCTTATTCCAAGAATTTTTTATCAAATTAGATACTAACGAATTAAATTTACTGCGCTCGACATCCTTGAATAAGTATGTCAAGAAATTGTGAGGAACGTGTCATGAATGCCCAAACTTCAGGTTATGCATTATGATTCTAGGGAAAGCAAGTACATGTGAAATTAAGAGAAAATCATCAAATAATCACAAAATATGTATAAAAATAAAGTAACACAATGGTACGAAATACAAAATAATAAACAATTGAACAAAAATCAATATAAAGAATACAAACCAACAAAAATAAAAAGTTAATAATAAATTCATTATTAATTACATAAAGTTATATTTCATTACACATTGAGGTCTGTTTTGATAGGAACCTTTCTTCCTATTTTGTGCTTCAATGCTTTGCTCTAGGGACGAATGTAGAGCTCGAATATTGTGGGGGCTGGATTATAACTTTGTGGGGTCGATATTAGATAATTTTTTTTAAAAAAAATACATATATATATATATATATATAAATTCGAAACGCCGTGAGGGCGGCCGACCTCATGAACCTTCACGTAGTGCCGCCCCTGCTTTGCTCCACATAATATTTTGTCAAATTAACTGCACCAAAAATAAAAACTAAGATTAATTACGTAAGTAAATGAAGCATCCACAAATCTTTGTAATAAAAATCAATACAAAAGAATGCTTGATTGAAATAATGTAATTACCAATAAAGAACATGAAAATTAAAAAATTAAACTTTCAAAAGGTATAGAGCACCGGATGTATCCCTTTGTGTATCACACACCATCTCCAAAACTACAATTAAAAAGAAATAAATAAAACAAACACGGATGTTGATACAAACAAATGATAGAGCAAATATTTAACAATCTAAATCTAACAACAACAGAAAATGAATTTGAAAGATTCATTCTCTCAATTATTTATACAACCCTGTATTAATGTAAATTTAAAAGCTAGATTAAATTTGCCCATCAATTACGTTAATCAATTGTAATTTTTAAGGAAATTATTTATATAGATATAAATAATGATATATATTAAATTTTTTTTGAGAGTTGTGCTTTTATATATACTAGATTGCTACCCGTGCGTTGCGCGGTTTATATCTTTACTTAAAGAATTATGAATTGTATTAATATTTTATATTTTTAAAATTATATATAATATAATTATGATAACTGAAATTTAGAACATATATAAGTAACAAATGAAATGATCTAATACTCCCTCCGTCGCGTAGAAGTAGTCTCATTTCTCATTTTTATTTATCTCACAAAATAGTCTTATTTTCTTAAAATAACAAACTTTTTCACACTCACCAATAAAATATTAATTTCACTATACTCACAACCCTTAATTTCTGTGCCGAAAAGAAATGGGACTACACTAATGAGACGAATGGATTGTAGAATATGAAATGAAGGAGTATAATAGTCAGATCAGCATACTTAATGAAACACAATAGCCAATATAAGCGAAGCGAGAGTAAGGAATCATGAAATATATCGCACCTTCCTTCCCTCTAGGCATAAACTGCACATGAGCAACTTATGCTTGTGAAACAAATGACCCTTTAACTGATCAATATTCCTAAAACTGGCTCTTCTCCTGGAACCATCTTCTGTTTGGTCCTCCATTTTATCACACACACTGCAAGAAAGCCTACACATGGCCTTGATCATCTTATAATGATCCAAATCATCAAAAAAGGCCTGTGTGCCTTCATGATAAAAGTATTGTCCGACTCTGCCCTCTTTCCTTTCAGAAGGCAACACCGAGAAGTCGCTGATCGTCTTCGTATAGTCTCCCAAAGCCTGAGCCACATGCATTTTAAATCTTAATTACGACATAGTGTCAAGGCACGGCGCAATCATAGATTGGTAATCGACAAACAATTCAAGTCATAGTTCAATCCGACAACAATCAAATTTAAAATCAAATCAGGCAACTTCTTTCAGAAAGCAGTTGAAGGCATTCAAATCCAAACAAGATTCTCACATAAGTTCCAAATCCACAAGATCAACCAAATCTGAATCAGTGATCTAGAAGTAGATAACCTTAGTCACAAAAACGACGTCTGTTTCGGTCTTGCAGATACAGCAGCAGCGGTCATTACAGATGAATCGGAGACGAGCAACGCAGGTAGAGCAAACATCCTTGTGGCCGCAAGCGCCGTACGCTACCCACTCCAAACTTTCCGCACAAACCGCGCAGCTGTCGTCCATCTCCACTCAATGGCAAATCGATTTCGTTGCGAAGAAACAAATAAAGGGTTTCTGGAAATCGAGAGGGGAATTAGAGCCCTACGAATCCCTCGTGTCGATGCAACACGTGTTTGTATTCTGCATAAATTTTCTTCTAGGGTTTCTGATGTGAGGCTTTCTTTTTCTTTTCTTTTTTCTTTTTTCTTTTTTTGAAAAAGACGGTTTCTGAGGTGAGAGACTCGAGAAGAGGGGAAAGAGTTGTCAAACAACAGGTACATTGATAAAATAAGTTTATAAAATAGTAATATTAGGTCAAAATCTCAATTATTTGTTTTTTTTTTAATTTTAGTACTAATTATATTATTTTATAATTTTATGATTAAATTATAAAAAATTATTCAAATCTTATTTTAAATATAAAAAACTATTCAAATCTATAACAAATAAATTTTTTCGGCATAAAAAGACTAACAAAAGCATGCCGGAAATCTACATTATTTAATTTATAGCATGTCATTTTTTTAATATGACATGGATTTTCGACGTGTCCCATCAATTTTATGATGCCGAAAAATTTATTCGTCCTAGATTTGAATATTTTTTTATAATTTAACATAAAATTGTGAAATGAAATAATTGATACTAAAATTGAAAAAAGACATATAATTGGTGTTTTGGCCTAAACTATCTATATCTGTATAATATATTAAAACAGTTCCGGTCAAATCCCTCCAAAGGACCAAAACCCACCATTTTGGAAGGTTTTGTGATTTCATGATATTTGAGTATTATTCTTATTCATGCATTCTCATATCCTTCAACCAAAAAGTGTGTTTCAAAATCATTCAATTCTCTTATTCTGACATCTACTAACTAAACGGAGCTTTAATATATTTTTAAAACTCTATATATAAAATATATTCATGCAACGCACGAGTGTATTTCTAGTTATTATAACAACCCACACGTGTGAAGAAGTAATTCAATTCTTATATTTTTTTTAAATAATAAGTATGCATTAATGTAAATGGTAATCAAAAGTGAGTCCATGACTTATTGAATATGAACAGGAACTTTAATCAAACCAATTTTTTTTTTTTTTTTGATGATTTGCATAATGCTTAGTTAGCAGCTTAACAAAGCATATAAGGGCAGTCTCTGAATTCAAATTGGCAAAAACTTGCTGTTGGATATGGCTGCATGGTTTTTTACGTACTCATGCATGCGGTAATTAGGGTTAGCATGGGTATGCAACAGATCGCGATTGAGGTAATGCGATCATTGAGGTGTAGCGTGAGCTGTAAGAAGCGTGTATCAGTTAGCTGAGGGATTTATAGCTTGTACACGTGGAGTTGTATGATTGGGTGTGGGGTGAAAGTTATTAACCCCTAACGAATTCGGCCGAGAGTTAGCAGCTCAGATTACATTTTTACCTGCGTGTGAAGTTAGTTAAATCTGGCGAGAGTGAGAAACCAGAGAGAGGTGTGTGTGAGAGATTGTAATTCCCTTCTTCGCTGCATTTAGTAAAAGTCACTCCTTCACTTGCCCGTGGATGTAGCCGGATTCCGGTGAACCACGTAAATCGTGTCTTGCTTAATCGCGTGTGTTGTTTCTCTGTGAAATCTGTTGTGTGGTGTTGATTGTGTGTCCGTGCGAAGCATTACAAGTGGCGCCATCTGTGGGAAACGGAGAGGAGGCGCGCACAACCGCATTCAGTCGAAGAAGCTGGATCCTGAGTCTGAAATCGAAGAGTGAGATCTCATCAGGTCAGGATTCCGATTACTGACGATCTTGGTGCTTAGAATTTTGAATAGGGTAAATGCACTCGCATGGTTTGTTGAACTCCTGTCTGCGAATATGGAAATTGAATGCCCTTCTTGAACCTGTTATACCATGAAATTATGAGAACCCCGTGTTAGTGGTATATCTGTGATAATCTGCATAGTGTGTTTCTGATTTTGGTCGATCTGTGATAAACTGGTGCTCCCTGCTTGTGTGTGATTTGGAGGCATTAATGTGTGTACACTACACATAGTCTCGTGGGTCTGAATACGGGTGTTAGTGTGATCATGGCTTCGGGAAAGTATGAAATAGAAAAATTTACGGGCAAGAACGATTTCGGATTGTGGAAACTAAAGATGCAAGCCATCTTGACCGAAAAGGGGTTGGAGGACGCGCTTCTACCTGAGGATAAAGGATTTAAATCTGAAACTGAAGATCAGAAACAAAAGCTGCTTAATAAAGCCAGGAGTGCCTTGATCTTGTGCCTTGATGATAAGGTACTAAGAGAAATATCGAAGGAGAAGTCAGCCACAAACATCTGGAAGAAGCTTGAAGCATTGTACCAAACTAAGTCACTTGCGAACCGGTTATACCTGAAGAGAAGGTTGTATTCATGCAAGTTTACTGATGATAAGGGCTTGCAAGAACAATTGGACGAGTTCAATAAGGTCGTAGATGATTTGGAGAGCATAGGGGTTGAAATTGCAGATGAAGACAAGGCAATTCATTTGCTCAATGCCCTGCCAAAATCATACACCAACCTCAAGGATGCGCTCACGTATGGGAGAACAGGAACCCTATCATTGGATAAAGTCCTGTCGGCAGTCAAGGGTAAAGAAATTGAAATGTTGTCAGAGAATATTGGCAGTGAACATCAAAATGTGGGACTCTTTGTTAAGAAGGGCCAAACTAATAAGTTCCAAAGAAAGAGCAGTGGAAACCAGAAGACTTACAACTCAGAAAGGCAGCCCTCAAATTTCAGAAGAGAAACTAAGCCAAATGGCTTTCAGAATAGAAACAAGAACCCTATTCAAAGCAATGAGTACAAGAGCCCCAGCCAAGGACAAGAAACCCGCATATGCCATTACTGCAAAAAGAGTGGGCATCTCATAAAAGATTGCCCAGTCTTGAAGATTAAGAATCAG
This sequence comes from Plectranthus barbatus, assembly GCA_026898455.1. Classification (NCBI taxonomy): domain Eukaryota; kingdom Viridiplantae; phylum Streptophyta; class Magnoliopsida; order Lamiales; family Lamiaceae; genus Plectranthus; species Plectranthus barbatus. The sequence goes on from JAPKLW010001304.1 coordinate 99,266, forward strand.
CATAACCCAGGCTCTTACACAGTCAAGTTTACCGAAAAATCACATGATGAGGTGTTAAATATAGTTGACTACTCTAGTGAAGGGTGGATACTAGATTCGGGCTGCTCATTCCACATGTGTTACAAGTTGGAATGGTTTACCTCAGTGGAGTTGAAGAACTTGGGGACTGTTATGCTAGGAAATGATCACACATGTCAGATCAAAGGAGTTGGATCAGTGAGGATACATAATCACCTTGGAGAGGTGAAGATGCTGACTGAAGTAAGGTTTGTGCCGCAGATTAAGAGGAACCTCATATCCCTAGGAACACTAGAATCAAAGGGATATAGGTTTGTTGGTGATGGTGGAGAAATCAAGGTCTGCATGGGTGAATCTGAAGTTCTCAAGGGCTGCAGGATGAACAACATCTATTATTTGTATGCCAAAACTATAGAGGGACAAGTAGATGTGGCTCAAGAAGAACATATTAGGCTGTGGCATATTAGGACAGGTCATGTGAGCAAAAGAGGGTTGGATGAGTTGAGGAAGCAAGGCTTGATAAAGTTTAATCCAGATTCAGAACTTGGCAACTGTGAAGAATGCCTACTTTCGAAGAGCAAGAAGCTCCCTTACCAGCAAAGTCACTATAAGAGCAAGCAGCCGTTGGAATACATTCATGCTAACTTATGGGGGCCTGCTAGGACCCAAACCCTGGGTGGTTGCAGATACTTCTTATCCCTAATCGATGACTGCACTAGAAAAGTGTGGGTGCAGCTTCTTAGAACTAAAGATGAGGCAGCTGCAGCCTTGAAAGAGTGGTGCAACCTGCAGGAGAATGAAAGAGGAGTCAAGGTTAAATGTCTGAGAACTAACAATGGGATGGAGTTTCTGAATGAAGAGCTTGAGACATTTTGTAAGATCAAAGGAATAAGGAGGCACAAGACGGTTCCATACAATCCACAGCAAAATGGAGTGGTGGAACGGATTAATAGAACCCTCTTGGAGAGGGTTAGATGTTTGTTGCAAGGATCTGGATTGCCCAAGAGCTTCTGGGGAGAAGCATTAGCCACAACTTGCTTCATGGTTAATAAAAGCCCCTCCACAACCCTTGGATTTAAGGTACCCGATCAGGTTTGGTTTGGCAAGGAGCCAGATTATTCCATGTTAAGGCCTTTTGGGTGTCTTGTGTATTCACACATCAAGCAGGATAAGCTGGAACCGAGGGCATTGAAATGTGTTATGCTGGGATACCCAACCGGCACCAAGGGATACAGACTGTGGAGCTTAGATCAGAGAAGGATAATTACATCCAGAGACGTGGTGTTTGATGAAGCTAGGATGCCTTACCTTGAGAACAAGAGAGGAAGTGAGGCAGGTCTGAAAGATGTATCAGAAAAGGATGATATAAGAAAAGGGCCTACAGCAACATTTGAAGAAGAAGTAAGCCAAGAACCAAACGAATTTGATTGTCAGCATATTGACAATCAAGTGCAGCAAGAAGGTCAACACTCACCATTAGGAGGCTATATGTTGGCTAGAGATAGAGTGAGGAGGGAGATTCACCCACCCAAAAGGTTCTCTGAGGCTGATGTTATCTTTCTGAGCCTCAATATAGCTCATAAACTGCAATGTGATGAGCTAAGAACATACCAAGAAGCATGTAGTAGCTCAGAAAGCTATCTATGGATTCAAGCCATGCAGGAAGAAATGGCTTCCCTCATCAGCAACAACACTTGGACTTTAGTTGATAGACCAAGATCACAGAAGTGTGTGGGGTGCAGATGGCTTTACAAGAGAAAGATAGAGAATGCAGGTGCACAACATGTGAGGTATAAAGCTAGACTAGTTGCAAAGGGACTCACTCAAAGAGAGGGAGTGGATTTCAATGAAATATTTGCACCAGTGGTAAAGCACACCTCTATTAGAGTTTTACTAGCCATTGTTGCACAATTCGACCTTGAGTTGCATCAATTAGATGTAAAGACGGCCTTCTTACATGGTGAGCTCGAGGAGGTGATCTATATGGACCAACCCCCTGGATTTGTTCAAAAGGGAAGAGAAGATCAAGTCTGCCTCCTAAAGAAGTCTCTCTATGGCTTGAAACAAAGTCCTCGGTAGTGGAATAAGAAGTTTGATGCCCACATGACAAGTATAGGGTTTACCCGATCTCAGTTCGACAAGTGTATGTACTTGAAGAAGGCAAAGGATGACAGCTTGATATATTTGCTGTTATATGTTGATGATATGCTTCTTGCAGGGAAGCATATCACAAAAATAAACAAGGTGAAGGCAGACCTTGCTATTGAGTTTGATATGAAGAATTTAGGAGAAGCATCCATGGTTCTTGGCATGGATATTCTGAGAGAAAGGAGACTCGGCAGATGATAACTCCCTATAGGAGTTATTATTTTAGTGTTTTATTGGTGTCTTTTATGTTCTTTTTAATGTTTCAAACCCATTTTAGGTTGTTATTGTGATGAATTTGCCTTTGTTTGCATTTTGTGTCTTGTATAGTTGTGTTTTGTTGTTTTGCAAGGAAAAGGGGTGAATTTACCAGGTTTCAAGCCAAATGAGTGAAAGAGCAAATCTGCTGAATGTTATGCTAGAGCATATGAGTGACATTACTGGGAGCAGTGACTGCACCAAAGGGGGGACCACTTTGCTGTCACAAAGCAAAAGGTGCTTTTCAGGCCTGTTTCTAGCTTGACAAGTGTCACTCGAATTTTGGAGACAGCACACAAGGGCAAAAGAGGCAGCACACACTTTATTGGAAAAAGTAGGGCACAAGAAAGGGGATCTCAACACAATTCAACACAATTCCTCAACAACAAGCCACATTTTTAGAGAGAGGAATTTTTTGGGGCTGCAGCAAGAGATGGAGGAAGGAGAAGAGCAGCAGCAACTGTGCATAGTGTTGCTGGTTTTCTTGCTCCTTAGTTTATGTTTTTAGCCCATACAATGAATGACAGCTAGAACATGTTTATTTTTTATTTTTCTTTTAGTTTAAATATGAACTAAGTCATTTTGCACTTGGGTTGTGGATTTTTTTATTTGATCTTGAATATATGTTAATGTTTGGTTTTGCTGAAATCTGTTCTTATCTTTAATCCTGTTCTTTCTCGTTCTTGGACACGGCAGTGGACCAAGACACATCACCTATGGAAACCGAAAGTAGAAGTAGGTTGAGGGGATTAGAGATAATTGTATTAAACCCATGAAATGAAGGGATAACTCAACTAAATAGAACTAGATTGATTTAGCCATCACTCGAACACTGCGGAATACATAGGCATATAGTTCCTAGTAGGGTAGTGTAGATCTAGTGGGACGGCAGTTTGCTAGGCATATTTAGAAAAGTTCTTAGGTTCAGTTCATGCGAGACCTATGCTCTAGCATATAGGACAGTGAACGATTGAAAATCTATAACTCAAGTGTGTTTATCTTCTTCTGTTTACACGTGTTAGTGATCATTTGTGATTAGATTATGATCAGAAGGGTTGTTAATCTTGTTCATTTCAGTTTGCTTTTCACTTTAGTTTATTGCACATTTAAATTCGAGTACCAAATCTATTTTGCAAGCAATATTGTGTGCACGGCTTGAACAAACACTCTCTAGGGTTCGATATCTGGTCTCACTTGACTATATTACTTGTCGATTGTGTATACTTGCACATTAGTTCTATAGGTACACTATAGCACACAACAAGTTTTTGGCGCCGTTGCCGGGGAGTGTTGATTTTTGAGTCTGAATGCTATTATATTGCTTGCTTACTGCTTTCATTTTGTTTTTAGTATTTTTACTTTTTTTTATTAACTAGGTGTTGTAGTGTTTTAATCTTTAGGTGTGAAAAAAAAAAGATGATAAAACAAGGTGGTGTTGGTGGAAATGGTGGAAACAATTTGGGCAATATGTTGGCTATGGCTAATGATAAAAACACACCTATTCGCTGTTATGCCAACCCGTTGTTCCAAGAGCTGAGACCAAGCATTGTGTGGCCTGAAATTGAAGCTAACCATTTTGAGTTGAAGCCGGTAATGTTCCAAATGTTGGAGTTCATAGGCCGATTTAGTGGTCAGCCCACCGATGATCCCCATCTTCATTTGCGGTCTTTCTTGGAAGTTTGTGACTCTTTCAAGCTGCAAGGTGTGAGTCCAGAGGCACTAAAGCTTCGGCTTTTTCCCTTCTCATTGAGGGATAGCGCCCGATCATGGTTGAGCTCATTTCCACCTGATTCTATCTCCACTTGGAAGGAGTTGACCGAGAAATTCTTGATGAAGTATTTTCCAGCTGCAAAGATTGCCAAGTTTCGAAATGAGATCATGTCTTTTAGGCAAGAGGATGAATTTGTGAGTGAAGCTTGGGAAAGGTTTAAGGAGTTTCTAAGAAGGTGCCCCTACCATGGGATTCCTAATTACATTCAAATTGAGACATTCTACTTTGGGCTGAATTTAAACTCAAGGATGATGTTGGATGCATTAGCAAGTGGAGCCTTATTGTCCAAATCTTATGAAGAGGCATGTGAATTACTGGACCTTATATCATCCAACAACTATCAATGGAAAGATCCAAGAGATGCTCCAGCTTTAACTCAAAAAGTTTCAGGAATTCTAGAAGTGGATGCTCTCGCTGCACAAATGCCAACAATGGGGTCTGCTGCTACTGCACCATTAGCAGTAATAGGTTCAGCAATTGAGAGTTTTGAGCATCACGTTCATCCCCAGCCATTGTTGCATGAGGTATCATCTTTTTATTGTGGAGAAGCACACAAGTTTGAAGAGTGTCCAGCTCATCCAACATCTGCATACTGTGAAGAAAATCTGAATTATCAGCAGAAACAGGGGAATAATCCATATTCTAACTCATGCAACTCAGGGTGGAGGAACTATACCAATCTTTTATGGTATGAGTCAGAAAATTCCAATGCTGCAGCATCTGAGCAGCATAAGTCTGGGAGTTCTGATTTCCAACAGCAAAATCCGCAAAGAACTGAAGCATCATCTGGGAAGCAGCTGAGTTCGTTGGAGGAAATTCTCAAGGAATTTGTTACAAAAAATGCAGCAATGAGTCAGAGTCAGGATGCCCTTATTCAAAGCCAAGCTGCTTCACTTAGAAGCTTGGACGTGCAAGTTGGGAAATTGGCAACCGAGCTGAGAAATAGACCTCAAGGCTTATCACTGAGTGACACTTTCAATCAGAGGCCAGAAGAAGAACATGCCAAGGCATTAACATTGAGCAGTGGTAGGAAACTTGAGGAAGTCTCCCCTGCACAGGGTCAAGAAGCTGAAAAAGAATCACAGAAACAGACTGCAGTTCATGCTACAGCACAGAACCAGCATACGACTGCTGAGAGGAAGTTTACTCCTCCACCTCCACTTTTTCCACATGGGATGAAAAATCAAAATGATGAAATGGTGAAGTGTTCTGCAATTGATGTATTTGATGTTTTTGCTGGGGAAATTCACGAAGAGTTGTACATGGAGTCAGAGCAAGTTGAAAATGATTACAATGAGCTTGAGGAGCTAAGTGGTGATGAAGAATTTCAAAAATCTGAATCTCCTCAGTTGCTACAGGGGGAATTTCAGACTCTTTCCACAGAACAACCAGAATTGGTACTGGACTCTTTCCTGCCTCATTTGGAATATGATGATTTGGAGGATGAGGACACATTACCCTTGAAAAATCCAAAGCCACCTGATATTTGGTACATGGGCCAAGAGTTTAGCTCTTTGAATTCTCTGGATGAGATTTTGCTGAGAGAAGGTTGTAATGGCTTTGTGGAACAGCAACAAGTCGATCATGTGAATGAAGTTGTGGAGGAAGAATTGATCAAATGTTTTGATCCTGGAATCAAGAATTCAATTTTTGTTAGATGTTTGGTCTACATTGTCAAATGTGCTACAAAGGAAAGAGAAGTGACACATGTGGCTGCATGCAATGAATCAGTTCCCAAGAGGATTTTGACTGAAGGGTATGTCTGTGTTGACTACAAGAAGAGGAAACGAGAGAAGAAACACTTTGGAGGAGAGGTCGACAAAGAGAAGGCTCCGGCGTCATTAAAGGATGCTTAGGAAGAGAGGTACTCTGGGCTATCTAAGAGCCTAAGATTCTTTGGTAATTGAGATAGCCCAAAAATTTTACTGCTTTCATTTTATTTCTGCCCTTTAGTTAGTTTTATTTCTGTTATTTTATTTCTGCTTTAGTTATTTTGTGATGCTCTAGCCTGTGAGTAGCATTGGATGGACTGTGAGAGAGGGATATGGTGCTGAATATCAAAGACCAAACCAAATTCATCGTGCAACTGCTAAGCACCATCAGAGTCAAAGAGAAAGGAAATGCAAGAACCTCTGCTGGCCCGTGACCCTTTCGTTAATTCGAAACTCATTCCACTAAAAAAAATACATAATTTAGTTATATTTTATTTTTTTTTATGTTAGCTTTTGTTGGTTATTTTAGTTGTCTGTTTGTTGGGTGTAAATATTTGATGTTTATTTTAGTGTCTTAGGTTGTGGTTGTCTGATTGATTTATGATATTTTAGCCAAAGCTCATTTCTGTGCCCGATGATGTGTCATTTTCATTTTCTTTCTCATCTTTTGGCTTCATGAATAGTTTTTGGTTTAACATGTTTTGTTTTCTTCAGTTCTCTAGTTTTAACTTGGTAAATCATGACTGATTTGAGTTCCAAGTCCTTGAAAAAAAAAATCATTTTGAAAACTACATCATGCTAGTTCAATGATTTGGCTGGATTTGAGCTATTTTGTCTTGTGATATGTGTGAAATAGTTACCTCTTACTTGACTGATAGCAGATTTGAGGCGAAATTAGGATTTGTGCCACTTGTAGAAATGATTTAGGCCATCTGTCACTTGTTTGAGCCTTCTACAGTTTCATTTCAATTCACAAGTCTCCTTTGCACCTTTCTTTGTGCTTTTAGCCATTTCTTTCATTCTTCCCTACATACTTAGCCAATTATCCATGCACTCACCCTTATCCAGGAGTGTCTTTAACTCTTCTGAAACATTGAGGACAATGTTTGTTTCAAGTTTGGGGGGGTGCACTTGCACGCCTTGACACATTGTAGTTGTGGTATTTTGTATTTTTTTTTAGAATAATCAATGCTGAAGCATTGCAGTGGCATGAACTGTATGGCTGAAAGTGTTGAAAAGTCAAAGTTGGGTATTTTATTCAAAAAAAAATTTAGAAAAAAAGGGAAAAAAAGAAGAAGAAAAAGTTATAAAAAAAAAGAAAAAAAAAGAATGAATAAAAAATTTGTAAAAAGAAAAGAAAAAAAAAGAAAGAAAAGAAAAGTTAGAAAAAAAAAGTTTAGTTTGTTTTATCTTTATGTTTTAGAGTGTGTGCCTTTCTCCTTTGCTGTTTTTGCCGTTTCGAATAAGTCCTAAATTAAGAGAGTTAATTTGTGCTCCTGGATGATAGTTACTTTAACCATATTTACCCATCCTTAACCTCAGCCTTACATTACAAGCCATGAAGTCCTTTTGGTCTGTGAGTGGCATAGATTCCATTAGTGGAGAAGATGTTAAAGGTCAAGTGGGAGTCAAAATAAGTAACATTGATGATCACTGAGCTTGATGAAATAGCTTGAGTCATGTTGAAAAGTTGTGCTAGCTGATGTTGAGGCATCTTTGTTTTTGGAATTTGGGATTTCAAATTTGATTGAGGTGCTTTGTTAAACCGAAGAGATATGTTTTTAACAATTTCATGCTGATCATGGACTATTTATTAAGCCTTTCTTTTTAAAATTTTGCTGAGGGCATGATGAGATGTTGCTTAGGCTAAATTTGACTATCTCATGAGGGCTTGTGTGTGGTTGTTTGGTTGTTTGTTTGTTTGTTTTTGACTTTTGTTTGTGTCTTTGTTGCTTGGGGACAAGCAACATCTTAAGTTTGGGGGGGTGATAACTCCCTATAGGAGTTATTATTTTAGTGTTTTATTGGTGTCTTTTATGTTCTTTTTAATGTTTCAAACCCATTTTAGGTTGTTATTGTGATGAATTTGCCTTTGTTTGCATTTTGTGCATTGTATAGTTGTGTTTTGTTGTTTTGCAAGGAAAAGGGGTGAATTTACCAGGTTTCAAGCCAAATGAGTGAAAGAGCAAATCTGCTGAATGTTATGTTAGAGCATATGAGTGACATTACTGGGAGCAGTGACTGCACCAAAGGGGGGACCACTTTGCTGTCACAAAGCAAAAGGTGCTTTTCAGGGCTGTTTCTAACTTGACAAGTGTCACTCGAATTTTGGAGACAGCACACAAGGGCAAAAGAGGCAGCACACACTTTATTGGAAAATGTAGGGCACAAGAAAGGGGATCTCAACACAATTCAACACAATTCCTCAACAACAAGCCACATTTTTAGAGAGAGGAATTTTTTGGGGCTGCAGCAAGAGATGGAGGAAGGAGAAGAGCAGCAGCAACTGTGCATAGTGTTGCTGGTTTTCTTGCTCCTTAGTTTATGTTTTTAGCCCATACAATGAATGATAGCTAGAACATGTTTATTTTTTATTTTTCTTTTAGTTTAAATATGAACTAAGTCATTTTGCATTTGGGTTGTGGATTTTTTATTTGATCTTGAATATATGTTAATGCTTGGTTTTGCTGAAATTTGTTCTTATCTTTAATCCTGTTCTTTCTCGTTCTTGGACACGGCAGTGGACCAAGACACATCACCTATGGAAACCGAAAGTAGAAGTAGGTTGAGGGGATTAGAGATAATTGTATTAAACCCATGAAATGAAGGGATAACTCAACTAAATAGAACTAGATTGATTTAGCCATCACTCGAACACTGCGGAATACATAGGCATATGGTTCCTAGTAGGGTAGTGTAGATCTAGTGGGACGACAGTTTGCTAGGCAGATTTAGAAAAGTTCTTAGGTTCAGTTCATGCGAGACCTATGCTCTAGCATATAGGACAGTGAACAATTGAAAATCTATAACTTAAGTGTGTTTATCTTCTTTTGTTTGCATGTGTTAGTGATCATTTGTGATTAGTTTATGATCAGAAGGGTTGTTAATCTTGTTCATTTCAGTTTGCTTTTCACTTTAGTGTTTGTTTGTTGTAGTGAAGTTGTTTTTAACGATTTTCATATAATTTGTGTTTGTTGTAGTGAAGTTGCTCCATTAACACTATATAGTAGTCAGAATCGAGCAATGTCCAACAATATTTCATTTGCAGTAGTTTGACCATGCACTCTTATGTTCAACCACACATTTTATTTGCTACAAAAAAATCAGACATAAATAATGTAATATACAGTGGACATATAATGTACCAATCAGTTGATACACAATGTACCATTCAAAAATTATCTACATCATGCAACTGAAAAAAATAGTTGTGAATAATCTAATATACAATCAAATAATATAATATACAATCAATATATAATGTATCACCCAATCAATACATTACGTATCATTCCGGCAATTACATCATTACTCTTAAAATATACTTAATTATTAGAATTTAGACTTTCAAGATTTAATCATATCAAATGGAATGTTAGATTTTGGTCTCATTAAAATGAGTGGTTGCAAATTAGAGGTCACACTCTAGAAAAGTAGTATTCCTCACTAATCAAGAAGGAGATTGTGAAGAAGTCATAGAATAAAAGATAAGAGTAGCAGTTTGCAACAAGATGAGACTTAGAGTGTACATTTTCCTCTATTTTTTTTATAAATAAACTAGAATTCCACCCGTGCGTTGCACGAATTATATTATTT
>JAPKLW010001304.1:120696-156626 GCA_026898455.1 Plectranthus barbatus
CTACCTTAGGGTATAATTTATTTGACCACTGTATTCGCAGCGGATCACCACACATAGGCATTACTTAGCACCAGGAGAAAAAGACCCTTACAGAAGTTGTAAGAGTAAAAAGTTCATTTTCAAGGTTATGTTCATGTCAGCAGTAAGTAGGCCAATAATCACAGATCAAGGGCAGGTAGTATTTGATGGCAAAATAGGCATCTTCCCATTCACATACACAGAACCAGCCACAAGAAACAGCAAGAATAGATGTGCAGGGACAATAGTTACAAAGCCAATTGAATTAGTCACAAAAAATGTGATTAGAGATTGTTTGATCTCTAAGGTATGATCCTTATTCATTCATCTTCTCAGCTCAACACATCATTGAAGAGGTTTAGGCACATTTATGAGCAAATAGGAGCAGGATCACTTGCACACAGGCACAAATGGCATAAACCAAAAGCACACAGGCACAAATGCATTTATATTCTCAGCTCAAGACATCATTGAATGAGTTTAGGGACATTTAACAGCAATTAAGATCAGGATCACTTGCACACAGGCACAAATGGCATAAACCAAAAGCACACAGGCACAAATGCATTTATATTCTCAGCTCAAGACATCATTGAATGGGTTTAGGGACATTTAACAGCAATTAGGATCAGGATCACTTGCACACAGGCACAATTAGCATAAACCAACTGCACACAGGCACAAATGCATTCATCTTCTCAGCTCAACACATCATTGAAGAGTTTTAGGGACATTTAAGAGCAATTAGAATCAGGATCAATTGCACACAGGCACAATTATCAAAAAGCAACTGCACACAGGCACAAATTGTTTGTTCTTCTCAGCTCTTAATTACATTGATCTTATATAATGACAGATAATACCAGCAATCAAGAGCAAGTGGCCAGAAGGAGCTAGCAAAGAGATATATATCCAGCAAGATAATGCAAGGCCACATATTCTAGATGATGATGCACAGTTTAGAGAGGCTGCATGCTCACAAGGGTTCAACATCAAACTCAAACAACAGCCCCCCAATTCACCAGATTGCAACATAAACGATTTGGGGTGGTTCAGAGCAATTCAATCCCTTCAGTATGAGAGTGCAAGCAAAACAGTGGATGAACTAGTTCATGCAGTAGAAGATTCATATGCAAAGTTGTCAGCCACCACATTAAATGATGTGTTCATCACACTACAAGCATGCATGATAGAGATCATGAAGGTGAGGGGCTCAAATGCATACAAGATACCACACATGAGCAAAGGAGCACTACGCAGAATTAACTCATTACCACAGACATTGGAAGTGCCAAAAGAACTCATTTTGGAATGCATCAGCTACATCTCAGAGCAGCATAACATGGAGATGACAGAAATCAGACAGGCATTGAATATATGATGTATAGCAACCTCTATTAGTCTAGTTTTTTGTAATCTACAACTTGCAGCAGCACAAATATGTAATCAACAAATGCAGCAGCACCAAAATGAACATGCATAAAATATTTTGCCAAATTTAATCGAATTGTTCCACAATAGGGAGTTCGCTAGCATGAATAGGTAGCATAAAAGAAAAATCGAGATCAGAGATACCAGTCGGGCATGGCAGATTAGGTTCGGGCACGACCTCAGATCCCACAACATCATAGAGAACGCCTCCTTCGACCCCATAGATCGTAGCTTCATTCATCGCAGGGGGGTGGCTAAGATCTGAGAATGGAAAGCCCGCAGAAGGGGGTGGGCGAACATCACAGACCACAGATCCCAGGGGGTTTCATGCACCTCGCCTCCTTCGACCGCGTAGCTCCTGGGCTCAGTCATCGCAACGGAAGGGTGGCGAAGCTCACAGATCGAAAGACCGGCGGCTGGAGGGTGGCGAAGCTCGCAGATCGGATGATCCACAACAGGGGGTGGCGAAACCCCCTGCGATTTATGAACGAAGGGGACGAACGGTCAATTAGAGGCGCTCGAGGGTTTATCCAACCCTCAGAGTCAAGCACCGGCGCGCGCGAGGGTAAAGGGTAGGGATTAGGGTTTTCGTCTTCCGTATAGAAGAAACAGGAGATACGGGGTGAGGGGAGGGAGTATTTCGGCCGCGAGGGTTTGCTTCATCTCCGACGTGGGCTGAACCAACCGTCGGAGGAAGCCATCGGCGAGAGGGGCGTGAGGGACGAAGAAGACGAAGACGAAGCAAGGCGGCTAGGGTTGAGAAATGAGAAGGGGGGATGGGGTGGGGGTATTAGTGGGTGGGGTAGGGTGGGGTTTTTTTTTAATTTTCAGATAATTAAGTTTAATCTAAAAAAAATTTGATTTTTAATGTTTTAATTAAACTTAATTAGAGTGTAATTAAGTTGGTAATTTTTACCCAAAATGGAAACGTTGCAAGTGTCCCGGGACGGCCTAAAAAGGAAAACGTTGCGACTGTCCTGGGACGGAGGGAGTATTATTTTATTATGATTGTTTAGTGCTTTTTATCATTTTACCTAAATGCCCTTTTTGTTTAATTTATAGATTTACTTTAAATTTGGAATTTTTGTATCTCTGCAATTATTACAATTTATATTTTTAATACAATTTATCAAATATCACCAAATAATAGTTAAACTATTATTTTAACTTTGACAAAGTATTATATATATCATCACTCAATATGACACCCACATAACCTAACATTTAATAAAATATTAATTTCTCTCACATCCACTTATACAACCCACAACCCTATCTAATTTCTACTCCCATCAATAGCCTCAACCTAACTTAAATTATATTATATTTTTTACTTTATTTTTCAATACATATTATCAATATCAACTTTTATTAAATTTAAAATAATTAACAAAATTGTATAAATATAAAATTCATATTTTAAATTTATAAATGTGATAAAAAAAACTCTTTTACACACTTTAAAAAAGTGAAAATTTTAAATTAATAGTGAAATACAGAGTTTTAATTTTGGTGTAGAAATATATTAATATTAGGCTCTATTTAAAGAAGAAAAAAAACATGAATTTTAATATAATTTTTTATTATTTATTATACATAATATTATTTATATAACTTTATTGTCAATATTATCTAATCATCCAATCAGATGTTGCCAAATGGCAACAAATGATTTGATGATTCACCATGACTCCCAAAAAATGGAAAGTCATGCAGAGAGCCAAAGTCATGCTGCACCACCCCATATTTTTAACTTTGATTTTTTTTTTTTTTATATATATTTTTGATTTTGTCTTATATATTTTTGATTTTGTCTTTTTTTATGATTTCCCCCAAAAGTCATGAATGGGGTAGTCATGATTCTAGACCTATTACTCCCACTAAAACTAGGTTTATCACTTGAGAAAATGAAGGAAAAATTAGATTTTATTTTTAGTTTATAACATTAAATTTTACAAAATCCCATCAACCCTATTCATGGACAATATACACATACAATTAATAATATTTGCTATTTTATGATTATTAAAAAGTCATGATTAATTTTAAATAAATAAATATACTTGAATTCTACAAATCTATAATAATATTAAATTAAAGAAGTATTTTTTAAGGCCGAAGCATGTGTGATCATTATGAGCAAAGGGATCTATTACTTTGTGATCGGTGTCAGCGCAGGTACTATCATAACATCCATAGACTATCACTATTTCACCTAAAAATGTCATCTCAAAACACTTGTAAATAGGACAACTTTGATAAACATATAGAAACTCAATCAAAATTGTTTCTCTGTACGGTTTATCCTGAAATCGATAAATGTCATAAGTTCGTTGTTCTCATCGAAAACACACACCTCACGACAAAGATCTTCGGCTAAATCCAAAAGGTTCCTTAACGATCTTTATCGTAAAACCCCCAACAACAACACCAACATTAAGTTTCAACTCTCTTCCTTTCAACTTTATTTATTTAGTTAATCTCTTCACTTTCTTTTATGTAACCATCAATCTATTTCCTTCTTCAATTTTGCTCTTTATTGAATGCATGATTTCAAAATAATATGTTTAATGAAAATAAATATTCCCAAATTCACAAACGGATTCAAGCTTTTATATCTCCATTGAAAAATAGCACATATTTATTCCTCTATAGGATATGCTACAATAATTTCTCAAAAATATTTTCGAACACGATTGCTTTCATCGATTAATTTTAAATTGGGCTAAAAACCAACAATCAAACTTGGGAATCAACAAATTTTCTTGTACTACTTTACTCTAAATTAATGTGTGTTGTGTTATTTCAATACATTAATCAAACACACATAAAATCATATCCACTTTACAATATAGTCGAATAAAATTTATTTTATTATATGGTACTTGGGCGCTTACATTTATGCATTATCATAAAATTGCATAATTTTTTTTTTCTAATTGATATTTTGAGTGATTGGATTAATTTTTAAAATAATATATTTTCAATAAAATTTATAAATTTATTAATAAAATATTAAATAGATTTCATAAATTTAAAGATTTACCATATATGGAATTTATCTAACTAAATATTAATCAAATCATGATATATTATCTATATATAGAATTATTCACTTCATAATTAATAAAGTAAATGGTTCATTAAAGACTAATTAATGTAACTAAAATATTACCTTATATAGTTGTGGTTTTGTTTTAATATATACTAGTATTGCACCCACGTGGGGAAGTTTTATGAGAATATATAAATTTATATATTATTTATATTACATATACATTACTATATTAATATTTATTTTATTTACTTTGATCAATTTATTAAATTTCATTTTGTAAGGGTAATATGAGTTTCAGATCAAAATCAATGCTTATATATTACTTTTTTTATATGAATATATTTCATTTAATAAATTACAATTTTTACTCTTAAAATTTTTTAATTGTTTTTTTATTTTTAAATAAAATTTATTGTTCTTATTTTTATTTTTGTAAAGGATAATAATATATATTTATCCCAAACTTTGTACAATTAGAAATTACATCACATTCTTTTAGATGTATGGATATCTTTCTCACGGTACACACTTGACAATTTAGACAGGATAGATGGAGTATCATTTTCTTGTATTATCGAGTTCATGTCTTCTAACATTTTACTATTTGTATTTCTCATTTTGAAACATATATTTTCTCGTTGATTTAACATCGATATCAAAATATTTATTTAGAAGGAAATAGAGAACTTATGGAATAGTATCTAATGTCTAATCTAATTACCAATTGTTGCCAGATTATTAGTTTATCAATTTTTATCTTCTTATATTTTAAAATGTGAAAATAAAAATATCATATTTAAATCGGTCCCATTTTTTCATATTCTTATAATTTCAATATTACCATTAATTATAAATACATATTAAATATTCTAAACCTTTTTATTAAAGGGAAGGTCTCAGGTTAAGTACGCCTCAACGGTTTAGACATGTTTTATCCATTAACCCAACTTAAATCCATCTAATATATTCTAATTGGGGATTAATAAACCCTATTTGGGATGGGTGAACCCATTTGGGTATTAATAAAACCCGCCTAAACAATTTAGGCGTGCCTAACGCAAGTTTTTGCCTTTATTAAATTATTTTTTTAGGTCATTTATGATCACATGAGTAATATATCTAGATGCCGCAATAACTACACTAATTTATGGCAAAAACTTGCATTAGGCACACCTAGCTAAATGGTTTAGCGGGTTTTATCCATACCCAAATGGGTTCACCCATCCCAAATAGGGTTTATTAATCCCTAACTAAGGTATATTAGATGGGTCTGACTTGGGTTAATGGATAAAACTCGCATAAACCGTTTAGACGTGCCTAACCTGAGAGCTTCCCCTAATTTATATGTACTATTTTGAATTAAGTCCGTGAGGAATTGTTTATCAAATTACTATAATTTGTGATATTTATTTGTCTACTAATAATAAATTTCACTGTTTTACATTAATTAGATTATCAATCGTTGACAAAATATTTGTTGTTAATTTTGAATTATTCTGTTTCAATCGTTACTCTAAATTGATTCAGGAGTTACTTTAATATTCTCCATATAAATATATAGTGTTTATATTTTTGCATAACAATTTCTATTTTTTTAAGAAATTTTGTATTCTATGTTTTTTTGTTTATAATGATTTTAACTCATGCAGACCTCAAGAATAAACTGAAGAGTGAGAAATAATATGTGAATATTAATACAACAAAATTACACTAATCCAAAACATTGCGAAAATTAATTATTAAATTAATATAGATTGCTATAACACATTGGATAATCAATAATCAGAAGAAAAAACAAAATTCACTAACAAAGAAAAATAAATAAATCTAATAGTCTATTAAATTTTCATAAATAAAAAAAACTCTTCATGATTCTCTTTTGATCAAATATTAATTGCAATAAATACAACATCAACTCAAAAGAAGCCAATCAATTTATATGGTTCAACCTTCTTCGAAGGTTTAAGGTCCACATAGGCTTAGTAAACTTGTATTGAATCAAGAAATCAAGTTACAAAAGAAACTTAACTACACAAATTTTTAACTCTAATCTAGTTTGACAAATATAAGAGTAAAAGATCCGTCCGCAACTATATAAAGCTGGAGTTGTTATATATGCAACCTGTAAGAACTTGCATAAGAACCTGCATCACACTATAAAATAAGAAGTAAAAAAAAATTGAATATCCCTAATGTACTCTCAAAGAAACCAAAATAATTGTAAATGAAATGATCTATAAAGTGTATTTATAAAGATAATTAATGACTAAAAATGTTAAGTTTTTAATTTCATTAATTGAATGTCGTCAATCTTGGTTGATTGATTATGAATTGATTATGTTCATTTATTCTAACTTCATATTTAATTGTATTACTATAATTAACAAATCATTTTACAATATTCAAATAATAAGTTATATATTTTATGGTATGATTAAATATTGTGATTTTGATTAATGTAATTTACTTTCCTATGTAGAAACATTTAAAATCAGACAATTTTCTATAAAATATTCTCAAATATTGAATATATAAATATTTGATATCCATATCCATGCATATATTAAATATGGAAATAGAACCATATCTTTACTTGCATTAATGTGCATTACTTTCTTATTAAGTAAGATATTATATTAGTGATATCATATATGTGAATAGATTCTTAACATTTTAGTAAAATATGTGAATATTTTCCAATTAAAAAAATATGATGCTAGAACTAATTAATTGTGTATTGCTATTAAACTAAGAAAATCTCAATTAAATTAAAGTCTAATACTTTTAAATTTTTATAATGATTTTTATAATTGATATTTTGAGTTGTTGATTTAATTTGATTAATTAATTAAATAAAATTTATAAATTCAATATATATTATTAATTTTAGTTGCATTCATTTATTAGTTACATATTTTCAACGTGCATCTAATTATATAATTTTAGTAGATATTTTATTAGATTCACTTATTTTATGCACGATAAAGTTTTTTCCATAATTAAATAATCAATAAGACCACGTATTCAAAATATGGAATATTATTTATCAAGTCAATGAGTAGATATTATCATTAAATATTTCGAAGTAATTGTGTAATATATAAATAAAGTTGAAAGTGATTAGAGTTTAATTAAATTGGATTTGATGCATATATTGAATTGTAATATTAATAGTATTTCTTTAACAATTTATTTATTTCCTTAATTGTGTGATTAGAATTTAATTAAATTAGATTTGATACATAAATTAAATTGTAATATTAATTGTATTTCTTTCATTATTTATTTATTTATTTCCTTAATTGTGTAAAACTAATTTTGTTTGTAATATATGATTGATAAATCCAATTATAAAAATTAATTATTTCCAAGAATATCATAACCTTAATTTTTAATCATTTGGTTATAATTATAGAATATTTAACTTATTAATTAATTAACTTAGAGTTCAATTAATGAACAATTAATGCAACTGAATCTTTCCATATATTCTTTCCGGTATTGTTTTAATATATATATAGATAATATATAGACTAGTATTGCACCCACGCGATGCGTGGGGATTTTAATTATTTATATTATAATAATTAATTTAACATATAATTTTGATTAATTTGTAAATTTTATAAGCCTAAATGTTAATTTTTAATTTGAATAATGTTTATACATTATTTTATTTTTTAATTAGGTATATTATTTAAATGGGGAGCGGATGTTTCAACACAACTACAAAATATGAGTAATTAATCATTGGCAAAGTAATTAACCACTTACACTCCTAGACCGTGATTAATATATTATTTTATTGATGCGATAAGTTTCACTTCATAATTTATATTTTTAATATTAAATGATTTTCATTATTTTTTTTGAGTGAAAAATTGTCAATATGTTATTGTTGAAAATTTTTAAGTTTTCAACCAATTACTTATTCTTTTCTCCGTCTTCATAATTAATGAATCATAAAAACTATTTGTCAAATCATTAGATTTAACTACCTGCATTATTGCATACTTTATACATATTAAATTTGGACTTCAACTATTTGACATGTAATTTAATTTATTACTCTCACAATGACAAAAATTCATACACTCAATCTCCCTCGTCAGCTATTTAATAACTTTAATCAAATCGGGATATCACACTATGCTAATGACTATTGCGCTCCATTAATAGTAATGTTGATATCCAAATAGTTCTCTCAACAACATTGATCTTTATATGGTATTGTTTGGTCAACAATATTACATACCTCAAACTGATTTGTATCAGCATCATATTATTTTGTGTTTGTAAGTTCAAATCTTCTATTCAAAATAACTTTATAATTTGTGTTTCTTAGTACGAATCAATGTTTCATCTTGACTGTCATAACATAAACATTATGTTTCTTGCTCTTATAACATAAACATTATGTTTTTTGTTCTTATATTTTCGACATAATTTA
The DNA here is from genome assembly GCA_026898455.1 of Plectranthus barbatus. Classification (NCBI taxonomy): domain Eukaryota; kingdom Viridiplantae; phylum Streptophyta; class Magnoliopsida; order Lamiales; family Lamiaceae; genus Plectranthus; species Plectranthus barbatus. The sequence goes on from JAPKLW010001304.1 coordinate 129,654, forward strand.
TTTTTTATTCTATCCACTTTATTTTATTAAACAAGAATAATAGTGAACAACAACACTTAAAAGACAACACTTTTCATTGAAAAGTGTTGTCGTAGACTTAAAAAGTGTTGTTAAAAATAAAAGTGTTGTCTTTTAGCACAAAAATACGCTAAAAGACAACACTTTTACTATAGCATTGTTATTTACGTGTTGTCTAATTATCGAAAAGACAACACTTACATTATATGTTGTTAATTATGTGTTGTTATTTTATTATTTTTATTTTTTAATATTTTAATGTATTACTAATTATTTTTACATTTAGTTAATTAATTGAACATTATATTTTGAAAACTTCCTTCCAACCATACGTAACCCTCCCCCTTCGCAAATCGACATCCACCTTGCACATTGCCACCATGAACCAAACCCTCCGTGCTTGCGGCGACCCTCGCCATTGTAGAACCACCATGCCACCGCCACCGCCGCGCCTGCGTGCACCACCGTCGGCCCTGCAGAAATTGCTCTGCCTACGCGCGTCGAACCTTCACCATTGCCGCGCCCTGCGGCTTCACCAAGATTGCCCTATTGCTGCTAAACAACGAACCAATTGCAATCTCCACGATTCGAAGAACTTTGCCGCTGAGAACAGTATTCTTTCTAGACCCCTTTCAGTTGTTAAATCCATTGTTGTATGCTTGTTTCTTGTTTGTGGTTATTCGTCCTTATTTTCTGGAACTATTACTGTATACATGTTGTTTGTTTGCTTATGAATTGTGAGTTGATCTGTGGCCTCTTTGCAGTATGGGGCGAATTCAATAATGATTGCAGTTTTATCTTATGATTCAACTTAGGGCCCCTTTTGCTGTTATTGAATTTTCCCCGGGTGTTTCTTTTGATTCGAGGGGAAAAAAAGGTTATATGATTATGTTGTTTCTCCTATAGCAGGCTTGCGTTATTTCTTTTTCCCGCTGAATTAGCGTGGTTAGTGCTTGAATTCCTGCTGGTTTGGCTCTGTGGGCTTCTTAGTCCAAGAAGCGTAGATCACTTGTACATGAAGGTGAACTTTCGTTGACTATTTATTAGTATTCGCATCATGAGTTTAGGATTGGAGTTACTTGTACGATCATCGGTTCTTGTGGTGTTATATACATTATAACTCACATATAAGTTCAAATATTGAGTAGTTACTAATTGCATCTCTATGAGTACTGATAATTTTCTCAATCACTTGATATCTTTGCATAACTGATTGTTTGAACTTGAGCGTGTTTGTTAGGCCTGTAACTACAACTGATGGTGCTTGATTTCGTAACGCCAAAACTGGTGCGGGGCTCTTCATTCATCAATCATTTGTTGCATCTGTGACACAACAGATCATATCTTAATAACATTTACTTGAGATATTGTGCTTCACTTGCTAATTCTAGCTTTTTCACCAGGCTTTATACCATACTCTTCCATTGAAATATATAACAATTAAATAACATGGGCTGCTACCAAAGTTGAGCTTTTGTATAAGTAATGCTTCTTTTGAAATAACTTTAAAAAAATTACTAACTATATGATGTATGGAATTGTTGACTTCTGTCTAGCAGTTGATGTTTCACTTAGATGTTGCTTGAGTCTTGCTAAAAGTAGCATAACTTTGGGCTGGATGAGTTATTCTTGTGTTACATACTCCATAGACTTTCGTTTTTTTTTTGTTTTTTGTTTTTTTTTTTTATAGCAAGAATTTCTACATGTTAATATATTATTAAACTGGCTGTCAGTTGATTAGGTTCAAACAAAATAGAAATGAGCTCATTGGATGTGTAGATATAGATAAGAGTGCTATATATTTTGGGAGAGCGATCACAATATTCTAGTACATTTGAATATCTCTTAGTTTAGGACTCATTATATATCATTTACATTTGAATATCTCTTTAGTTTTCAGATTTTTATTTGTATTCCTAGCTTATGCACGCTCCCTTATTTCTCTTTTGTTTTATGTTATATTTTTATAAGATTTTTATTTTAATACAATTTTTATCTTTATCTTTTGATCAGTTTGGAATACAAAAAACTAAATGTGTATTCTTTTAATCAATTCTTATTTTTATCTTTTAATCAAATTAGTAGAGTAGAAACATAGTGCCGAATTAAGCTACTGCAATAAAAACAGGTAAACTATTCATGCATTTCTTAATTAAATTTATCATCCATGTGTAAAATAATTGATTTGTCATTGCCAAGTTATTATTTTTATTATCTCATGTAACCTTTGAAAATAGAGAAACACCCATATTCCTTTGTTTTATCTGTGATCAGAGTTATATTCATTACTAACTGATAACAAGCTGGTTCATTTACAATAAGATTGCTTCACTGCTTTTTTATACAAATATGCAAGTCCTTATTAGGTCAATAACAATATTAATGGTTAGGCCCACTATGTTTTCTAGTGTTCCTCGTATATACAACAGAATATATGCAGGGTACAATTCTGAATTATTCCAAAAATGATTCTTTAAAACTCTTCTGGTCAGGTGTCAATGTGTTATGTTTGGCTTTTTTTTTTCCTTGCAGAATAAAGAATGCTGTTAAGACTTCAGGTGTTTTGAAAGAGAGGTTTTTTAATGCAGCCTATAATTCTAAGAGGCAAGCTGTAATAAGTGGTATGCTTTACATGAGACTACAGTTAATTATTTCTGTTTTCCTTTATGTGGCGGATTGAAGAACTGAAATCTGAAACTTTGCTGGTTTCATAGTTGTGGATTATTTATAATCAGGAAGAAGTGATATACTTATCGTAATTCCATCTCTAATGAACTTTCTTACTCTTACTAAAAATATGTAAATTGCAGATCAGTGATAGTAATAGCTTCAAGAAGAAAGCAAGTATCAAATATTATTGAAGATGAGGAGAAAAGTCCAAGCTAAATGTACAAGATATAGATTATACATTGTTTTTTGAATTGTGAGTTTGGGATATTGGTTATTTTGAATATTTGTGAGTGTTATGGAAGATGAGATGTTGGATATTTTTTTACAGGATTAATATTAAGATGTTTTGTATTTTGGAATATTGTTTTTGTATATTTGTAAGTTGAATATGATGATATGAATTTTGAATATTGTGAATTTTGTATTTGATTATAAATTAATTATTGAAAATATTCAAATTAATTACAGCAGCTTACGATAATGGTTATAACCTGTTGTTTTATGCGAGAAAAGACAATGATTTTAAACTGTTGTCTTTTCTACAAAAGACAACAGTTTTTATTGTGAAGACAACGGTATATAACTGTTGTCCATTCAACAAAAGACAACAATTTAAAATTGTTGTCTATGTTGAGAAAAGACAACACTTTTTTTCTAAAAAACAACGGTTTTCAACCGTTGTCTTTTGTAGAAAAGACAACGGTTGGAATACTTTTAACAAATACTTTCTACAACGGTTGTAGAAAACCGTTGTCTTTCAGCAAATACTTTTAACAAAACCCCCTACAACAACACTTCCGAATACCCTTCAACAACAGTTTTTAACCGTTGTTGTTCACTATTTTTCTTGTAGTGTTATGTGATCATAAATCTATTTCTTTGATGCACCTTATTATCCCTTCAATGACTGCATATGTTTGGAATAATATGTTTAATATTAAAATAAATATTATCAAACTCACACATGTTTCAAATTTCTCAAATTTTCAATGCAATAAAGAAACATATATATATTCCTGTGAATGGTATATCAAAATAATAATTTTCAAACATACTTTAAATGATTGTTTTAAAGTCAGAGCAAGGACCAACAACCTAACTTGATAATCAACAACAAACAATTTTGCACATGTTTACTATAAATAAAGCGTGTTATGTTGTTTCAATCCCTTTACCACACATCAAGTAAATCAGATTCACTTTACAACCTCTTCAAATATAATTTTCTTTACTATATGGTGCTTGGACACTTGCGCTCCAAACATCTCTCTTTTTCCTCGAAACAACATATTATAATATTATTTATACATTTTAATTTATTTTAACTATATTGTACCACTTACTTTTTTTTCTCATTATTATTTCATTTTAAAATATAACTTGACTTTCTAAAATAATTTATTATTTTATTTTATCTTAAAACTATTACAATATTCAAATTTTCTTTCTCATATTTTATTTTGCTGTACAATTTTATATCCTATACATTTTTAATCTTATTGCATTAAAAAATAAATTTTATATATATATTTTTTTTAAACATATTTTCATATTTGATTTAAAATACTAATCCCTCCGTCCCAAACTAATAGTCCCAAAGTGAAATGGCACAATAACCAATGTTTGTGAGCATGTTGGAATTAATATTTTATTGGTAAGTGTGAAAAAGTTTGCCATTTTAGAAAATGGGACAGACTAAATTGGGACGGAGGGAGTATAACATTACATATAAGAACATAAAATAAAATAATATAAGATTAATTTATAGATAAATTAAGTAAAATAATTGCTCATTGTCAAAAATCTTCATATAAATGTCATGAACAATAAAATTTGAACTCTTTTAATATATTTTTAGTGTTATTTTGTATTCTATTTCATGGATAATATTTCCTAAAATGATGATAATAAAATTATATATTTTGAATGAAAATATTAAGAAGATCTTAATTTAACAAATAATTTATATATATATATATATATATATATATATTCTATAAAAGAAAATTTTAAAATAAATCTATAGTATAATGTTACTATTTTGATATATTAAAAATACAATCAATTTTTTTGAGGATGAATATAATTAATTATATGAAAATTATCATTTCATAATAATTGAACTTAATATATAGTTCAATGAATAAATCATTATTACAACTATGATATTATAAAAATAAAAAAAATTATCCTATTATTATTTGCAAATATTATTTATATATATAAGTTTATATGCAACACAAAAGTAGTAAAATTAATTATTAATTAAGGAATTAAAAAATTAATTAATGTAACTATTAATATAACTATATTAATTAAATGAATAGATCAATAAATATTAATGTGATTTTACAATTTTACCCCTCAATTTTGTTTTTTTATATATATAGATATAGATGATTGTTGAGGAGAACAAAAATTTGAAACCTTGTGAGAAATTTAAGCCTCCAAAATTTTTTCGTTTGATGAGAGATAAGGTTCTTTAGCAATAACTTCCTACAATTTGACAAGTTTCTCTCTCAAGGTTGCATTAAGTGTAGTAATAGGGTGAAAATGATCTTAAGAACGTTCTTTCATAGCCCATCTCCTATACATTAAATTCCACTTGTAGCCAATTTTGAGCCTTGATTGAGTTTTCTTTGTTTAGAATGGTTTATGAGAGGATTTTAGTTGTAGAAAAAAGTATGGATTGTGGGAATTTGATGAAATTGATGGGAACTTGAAAAAGAAAAGAACATCATGTCTTGATTATAAGTTCCATGTGCTAAAACATAAGGTACCCATGAAAAAAAATATAGAGGTGAACATGAGAGGAAAGAAAACACTGTATATGTAGAAAAGTTCACAGAAGTAAAAAAGGGGCCCTAGAAAAAAAAAGAGAAAGAGAGAATGAAGAGAGTTGAATGATGAAGTTAGTGGTTGCATGGTTAATGAATGTGCAAGTATGATATGTTTGGATTGTGAGTTGTGAATGGTGTATATTTTGAGTCACTTAGCCAAATATATCCTACCCCTTAGGCAAGCCACGTTTCAACCAAACAAAGACCTATTTGATTCCCTGAAAAGCTACACTACCAAGCAGTGGAGAGATGAGAAACTTGTCAAACTTATGGTGAGGTGAGCTATAACCTTGTATGAGTGAAACACAAAAATCCATATCATTGAGCGATGAGTGCAAACACTGTCCGGTGAGGTTCCTCCTTAATAATTTGAAAATTTGAACTATGTTGATTGTGTGGTTTATATGGATGAATGATAATTGGATAGTTAAGGAACTTGTGAGGCATTGCACACTTGTATCTGCACTTGATTTGAATCCTTGTCTGTGATTTGATCGAGGACGATCAATGGTTTAAGTTTCGGGGAGTTGATAAGTTCGTATTTTCACCAACTTATCAATAGGTTCTTTGACTATTTTGGGTTATTTTAGGAGTGTTTATGTGATTTATGGTGCATGAATTGACTTTGGTGCTTTTAATGTTTGTGTGGATATTTTATGCAGGTTTTTAAGTCGAAAATAGTGGAAGAACAAAAGATGTTCGAATTTCAGATGAGAGATTGACGCAGCTAAGTTGATGGCCAAGCCACGTCGATCGACGTATGCCATGCATTGATTGATGTCGGTTGCTCGAAGACGTCGATCGACGCGCACACAAATCTCGGATGACTGGATCTGTTTTGAAGATTTAGATATATCTAGCCCTAGATATGATATAATTCGTCCGCCACATCTATATAAGCCATGTAAATTCGAGAATTCAACACACAATCATAGAGAGAAGAGAGAAAAACAGTTAGAGTTCATTTTTTATAGTTTTTCGCAGCAGTTGGATTTAGTTTTGGAAGACGGAATTTTGTTGGAAAATTTCCTCTTTCAAGTTTTATTTATCTTTGATGAATTTTGCTTTGAATATGATTAGCTAAATTTCATTCAGATTCTAAGGTTTCGAACTATCAAGTATGCATGTTTAAATATTTGAATTAATTTTTCGTTTCTTTCGTAGTTTATGAATATTGTGCTTATCATAATTCTGATTTGCTGGCCACATATTAGGATTAAATTAGTTGAAAATTAGAGACTCAAAAAGTAATAGTTTTCAATGGAAAAGTATTTCATAATATAAACTGATTTCTTATCTTAACAGAAAGGAATAGATTATAGGAATAAATTCATAGATTTTTTGGAGTTAACTGGATTAATCTCGAGGCTGAAAAGATAAGGAAAATTCGGTTAATCTACTTTGTGAATTGTCTCACCAAGGAGTTCATTATAATTTTCTAATGTTTCACTACGAATAGGAATTAATTGGAAATTAATCAATTTATGTTTACATGTGATACTTGATAGGTAAATATTCCCTAGGATCTGTACTTTCTCAATATTTGAATTCAACACAAGTTTTCTTAAACGATTTCTCATAAATTGCAATTATAAAGTATTGTTGTTTTTATAATTATTAGAAACCCAAAATTCTAATGTCCTAATCAGTGTTTCAAGAACTAATATTTTAGTACGTAAGATATTCGTTATTTCATTCCCCTGTGATACGATAATTTTATTTGTCGCTTTACTGTTAGCTTTGCTAAATCTCTTATTAGGAAAAGAAGCGATCAGTTATATGAGACCAAATCTCAACCCTTAATTTTTTAAATCATGTGGCCCACATTTAAACTTGAATTATTTATTTATAACTTTTAATTTCCTCATTAATCATTAGTAAGAACTATTTAGTAATCACCACAAGACCTCTCTCTTTCTCTCTCTCCCCCTTCGATTTTGTTCTATCAAGCATTCAGTTTGCACATGTGAGCAGTTATTTATCTCTAAACTCCTCATCTTTTTGTTTCCACACTTTATTTGTATATACACGAATAAGGATTTTGCTTATTTGTTTGAATAGCGTGCTTGTAAGTACGTGAATCTGGGGATGACGACGGTCGCAAAGAAGTTGTTCAATAGAATGCTTGAAAGGGATTGTGTTAGTTGGAATACGATGGTGATGGCGTATGTGCAGAAAACTCTCGATCTTGCAATGGTTCTCCTTCAATAATTGAACTTTTGCTATTTTTCTCTTCGTTGGAATCTATTTTGGTTGGTCTTCTTCAGTATTTTCGCAGCCAACAGCTAGTGGTGGTTTTTGGTATCTGTTATGCACGATGGTGCAATTTATTGGTTACTGTCAGCCGACCAATTTTTACTATGTAGATGTTACATTATGAATATGATAGTTGATACATTATTTAATCATATATATTACATTATCTTTAATAGCATTTTTTTTATATATATATGACTCTAGGTTTTATTATAATATTGAAATTGTAAACAAATAATACAAAATATTTGTCATAAATAATGTAACATTCATAACACATTATATATCATATCAAACATAATTCAATTAACTTTCAAACGAAATTTTTATTGCATATATTCGAAATAAGATAACCGTAGTAAAACTAAATAATGTAACATAATACAAAGGATAATATAATATTTTAATATTAATAAGTAGAATTAGATAATGCGCAATGAATATAGATAATGCAACATAATATGTCAATACATTTTTCTTCATATTATGTTGCATTATCTATGTTCTTCGAATAACATTATCTAATTCTTTTTATTACCTAATTAACGTTACAGTACTTTTAAATATATCCTTACATTAACTTTTTGTATTATGTTACATTATTTAGTTTAGGCTATTACATTATTTAGTATTACAACAAATATATTATTCCGAACGTATGTAATAGGGATTTCGTTTGAAAGATAATTAGTTTATCTTTAATTTATATATAATACGTGGACAAATAATTTAAATTGAGTGAATTAAGATTATTTAAAGTTTTATAATGATTTTAGAGGAGGGAGAAAAAGATAATTTTGAGATATGCGCTACATGTTTCACGTAATTAAAAATATGGTTATCAAAATTACTATTATGCCCAAATAATGTAGCATGCTTAACTCAATAATGCACCAAAAATTTTAAGTTTTTAAATTAAATCTAAATCGTCAAGATTCAGATCTAATGGTTAGATTTTGGCCTTATATAACAAAGGGGATATGGATAACCATATAATGCATCCCTATATACATATATATATATATATATATATATATTGAGGAGTGATCAGGTGAGAATAGGAGTTACTATGAGAAATAAGAATAGATCTCGCGCGTCCATCTCATCAAATCGACGAACATGATTCATTCTCAGCAAATTGAAAAACGCGGCATTTTTGCGCCAATATCCTGCAGTTTTAGCCTTTAAAAGCTAAAACTGTTAAAAAACTCAAACACAAACAGCAACCTACATTTTAAGCCCGATTTACTTCAGTTTTAGCCCAATTTACTTCATTTTTAGCCCTATTTACTTCATTTTTACATAAATACGAATTAAGAAAAATTAAACATCTTCTTCTTCAAAGCAGCAACACAAGCATAGTCTTTATAAAACTCAATATCAACATCAACAGTTCTAAAAATTCTGCCCTTAAAATGCTTCATCTCATCAACACACTTTGGAATAAAAGAACTTGTAAGATACAAAAATGAACAAAGTTAATACTAAAGATGCACAATATAATAGTAAAAATGAACGTCGATCTGAATAAAAAAAAAATTTAAACTATATTCGTGCAAAATAAACAAAGTCGAGACCGAACACGATTGTAAAATCCAAAAACAAAGAAAAAATATGATCGACATAAGAAATATAAATCAAATCAAATGAAGAAGGAAGAAGAAATCAAATCGCGCGAAGAAAGAAATAAAAAATCTAATAATATACTATTTCAGATACAAAAATGAATAAAGTTAACACTAAAGATGCACAACATAATAGTAAAAATGAACGTCGATCTGAATAAAAAACATTTTTAAACTGTATTCATGCAAAATAAATAAAGTCGAGACCGAACACGAATGCAAAATCCTGAAACAAAGAAAAAAAATTGATCGACATAAGAAATATAAATCAAATCGAACGAAGAAGGAAGAAGAAATCAAATCGCGCGAAGAAAGGAATAAAAAATCTAATGAGATACTATTTCATATTTTAAAAAAAGCTAAAATTACAAAAATAACCTTAATTTTGCAAAACTGCAGGATAATCGAGGAAAACTGCACACAGAGTGAAATAGATCATGAGCGTTGAAATCACAAAATCAATATATATATATATATATATATATATATATATATATATATATATATAGAGAGAGAGAGAGAGAGAGAGAGAGTTGCGTTCAAATCCGAACTATATATTGTGAATGAACTATGAACTTTTCATTGTTGTGTATATAATTGATCATTGTTGTTTATATGATAATTCATTATAGTACTTAATTATGATACTTCATTGTTGTGTGTGTAATTGATCATTGTAATGTATATGATACTGTAATGAGATATCATACATATAGTAATGATCAATTACACACATAATAATGAAAGTTCATAGTTCATTCAGGAAGATGAGTTCAGCCTAGAATGCACCCCTATATATATATATATATATATATATATATATATATATATATATATATATATTTATTTATAAATCATATGTTACTCACTTCTCCTATGTTACCATGTTACCTCTACATTATATTGCATGTAATAGTACATTATCGCATGCAATATTACATTAATGTAATTGAATTATTGCATTACATTATCTATAACAGTTTTGTGCATTAACTTTGTAATGTACCTAATTTGCCTAGATAGTGTAATTAGTTTGTCTAATTAATGCACCGAAACTTGAGGTAACATATAACATCTGGGAAGTGGTTTGCATCCCTATATATATATATATAGCGGATCCAGTGAGAAAGGTCTTAACGTGAGAAAGTGAGAAAGATGCTTGATTGTGTTCGGGAGGTAGCTTGATTGCAACGTTGCTTGGTTGTGTTTTAGTTGTTGCTTGATTATTTTGTTTGTTGATTGTGTTTTAGTTGTTGCCTGTTTGAATATCAATCATTGATTATTTTTTAGATCTAATGAACATGATTCATTTTTTTCACATGGGGATTTTTTTACATGATCTCTCCTCGAGATATATAAAGGAAGCGGATCACATACTAAAAATTAGTTTGTACTAAATAGGAATGAATCTACACCACTCATCTAAAAAAATCAATGGTTAAATTTTTTTTCAAGATTTCATGCTTTTTTGCTTTATAAATCATGCTTAATTCGATTAAGCATGATTTATAAAGCAATAAAGCACGAACAAAATTTATGCTTAATTTTCAATTTTTGATGCTTTAATCTCAACCATTGATGATATTCATCCAATGGCTGAAATTCATTCCTATTTAGCACAAACTTTAATGAACTATGACCTATGATCCAGGCGTTCATTTTTTTTATCCGATGGCTACAATAATGACATGTGGCAGATAATTTATTTTTAATTTAATTGAAAGGGTGTTTTAGGTAGTTACAATTTTATTAGATTTGATAAATATGGTAGTTCCTAATTTCATGGAATTTTATTTGTTAGCATATATTTATATTATTATTGTTACACACCAATTTTATTAGAAAATCTATCACACGACGAAACTGCAACAGCGCTGCCTGTGGATCCTTTGCATTCCATACGACGTTCCCCCAGAGCACCGCCATTTTTGCGCAATTTTTGCTGAATTTTGGAGCCCTTGTTCTTGTTGTTTGTGCTGAGTTGATTCGTCACAGTTACTCTTCGGGTTCCTTCATTGCATAGCACAACGACAATTTTTTTCCTCCCACTATTACCTGTCACGCTGGCATGTGCTATGTCTTCCTGCCGTCAAGGTTCTCAACGGTAATCTTTTTCCTCCCACTATTATCAATCACTCCGACATGTGCTCTGTCTTCCTTAAGATCAAATCATCCTTCTGCATATTTTCTTAATTTGGTTTGCTCGGATTTTCATGATATCCATCATCTTTGAACATGTATTAATAATTTATCGATTGATTTTTGAATTTTTTATTTTGACTCCTTGTATTATTTTTCAATCTTTTATTATTTATATCCTTAGATTTAAAGTGCTTCTTCATTATTTTTGCGTCATATGCGATTATCATTGTTATTTTAAATGTGTGTCATTATTTTTGAATAAATGTTTCATTGTTTCAATTCTTGTTTAATGGATTGTTAATTGTTTATTTATTTTCTACATTGTGTGAACTCAGTTAATATGTAGCATTGTACGCTTTTGGTATTATCATTATTGCATGTATTCAATATCATTTTATCAAAATTGTCAGTTTAATCTAAATTTGTTTTTAATACACCTTTAAGATCATTGTTATCTTTATTCACTATCATTGTACGAATAATTAAAACTGTTTATACATTTAACGATAATATATTAGTGGAAGTTGAAACCGCACCCGATAAATTAGCAGGAAAATTTTATTTCACCTTGCAGTTTATCACACTTTTACAGAATTACCTTAAAATGACACACAAAGCCATAAACAATGCTAACAATTAACTAAAAATCATAGTAAAATATTAATGATGTAGAGAGTTAATTATAGAATAGATTGTGGTGTATTTTTTGGGTAACCGCACCCAAAAAATCTGCAATATGATCTTATTTCTCTTTTCAATTTATACGATAATAATGGAAGAGATTGTGGGAATTTATTTTGGTAACCGAACCCGAATAATCATCATGCAGATTTGATGACATTTTAACTTTTATCCGAATTGGACTAATTTGCCCTTTTAATGATAGAAGAATGAACGTACAATGACAAATCGTAACATAAAATCAGAAACGGCCATTTTCGAAATCAAGAGCCGAATTTTGGTCTTAGTACATTCATGGACATGTATCCAGCCTAGATTGCACCCCTATATATATATAACTACTTCCCAGATGTTACTCTGTTACATCGCTGTCAGTGCATTATCTAGATAAGCTAATTACATTATCTAGGCAAAATTAGGTACATTACGAAGATAATGTACAAACTGTAATAGATAATGTAATGTAATATAATGTAATACATTATCTTCGTAATGTACTTAATTTTGCCTAGATAATGTAATTAACTTGTCTAGATAATGCAACGACAGCGAGGTAACATGGTAATATCTGGGAAGTGGTTAACATATGATCACAACTCTATATATATATTGGTGCTTTTGTAATCTTCATCCTCATCAATTTGACGACTGAAACAATAGAAATATACATATACCCTGTTGGGAAATTTGGCTAAGTTTCCTTTCCCCAGTAGCTACTTGTTTAGATTTTAGCTTTGGTGTTTTGGTGGATCAAATCCTAAGTCCTACCAGCGTCAGTTGTCTCTAGATAGCTCTAGTTCTCAAATGTAAAGTCCTGTTTAGGTCTTTTGAGTTGTAAGTCGCAGCTGATCAAAGACTCATGCTGGCACTGTTCACCAGCATGAGAAGTGCTTACCACTGGTTACTGTTCACCAGTTGGGAAAGTCTCATCCAAAGGCGGCTGACAAAGACTCGTGCTGACACTGTTCATCAGCATGAGAAAGAGCTAATGACTGGCTACTGTTCACCAGTTGGGAAGGATTTCACCAGCAGGCGGCTGACAAATCCTACCAGCTGAATACGTGTTCTCACTGACACTATTCACCAGCGGTGAAACCACCAGTCATGGGAGATTCCAAGGGTTAAACATCAGACATATTGGTAGACTTAGATTGTGCCAGCACAAAATCACCAGCAGAGACTGCCAGCACAAGATCACCAGAATGATCTACCAGTCGGATGATACCAGCAGAATTCCAGATTCTCTCTCCCAGAGTCTTAGAGACAAAAAGAAGATTCGTCGAGGAATTAACTGACAGAGTATGACTTTAAGGAGGATACCTTAAAGTCTATCAGTTCAAGACACCAGTTCCGATTCCTCGTACTGACGAATAGTGTCGTTCTGACATAAAGAGATCAATGTCAGATAAAGTGGACAAAAGCATGGCGCTTTCCGGAAATTCCTACCTGCCGCCGTCAGAAGGACATGCGAGGACAGAGACCTTTTCCGGATGTGTCCAAACGGCTAGAATATTTGAATGGGATCCCTCGGCTATAAATACCTGGGATCCACCAACATTCAATACTCTTCACCTACCGAAAGTCTGAAATTTATTACGCTCAAGCAAGTAGAAGTGCAAACACTTTCGAGGCCTTTCTAAAGGCTATCCGTGTGTTGATTTATCAAACACGAGACTTCAAGCTTCCAGCTTGTAAGTTCAGATCTCTTTGGTGTTCTTTCTCCTCCGAGGAAGTTCACAGCAGCTCTTGTGCCAGCCAGCACTTGAGTTATTACGGGCTTTTGCCGTATTTGAGAAGATTCGTTCTTGGGAGAACTAAACACCCAGTGAAGCTGTGGAGGTTGAAGTGACGTGCTCGCACTCCACCAGCTGATCGGAGTTGAAGAAGGACAAGGCCGGGAGCAGTTGATCTAGTGAACTGGTGGACGAGGCATTCACCAGCTAGAGATAGATCGTAGGACGCTTGTACCTGATTACTCTTAGTGAAATTTCCAGTGCTACGACTGGAGAGTGGACGTAGATCAGTTGATCGAACCACTATAAATCCTTTGTCTTTTATCAGCTTTCTGCATTTCATACTGATTTAAAACCCAGCACCCAAGTGCTGGTGTATATCTGAAAACTGATATAACTGTGCAAACAAGACCTAAAAAATATTCTAAGTCTTGAGTTACCAGCTGACGAGCCAGTCGCCAGTCAGCTGAGTACGCAGAGTGCAAGTTGACTTACCAGCTGACAAGGTCCCAGTCAGCTGAGTAACCAGCAGAGTGCAAGAAACGATTAACCATATTTTCCGCTGCCAAGTTATACCCTGATAATCCGGGACCAACATACCCTGTTGGTGTTTATTTCTTTACCATGAATACATTACATACATTATTATTTTTGTTCAGCTTCATATACTTGAATGCAAGACTCCATCCGTGCAGGTCCGGACCTGAGACCATGCGGAAGGTGCACCGCACCGGGATCTCAAAAATATTAGGGCACCATTTTATAGTATATGTTAGTATTAATAAATTATTAATTTATTTTAGCATTGAATTCAAAAAATCATTTTAATCCTAAAATAAATAAATTCATATTTAACTCGATTAAAATTAAAAAAATAGATGACTTAAAATTATATTTTACCTTAAAATTCAAATAAAGTACTATATAATAAGATATCACAATACTCTTCTTCACAATATTAGATTGGTTATTTTATAATTAAAAAATACGATTAGTCTATTTAAAAGAATGTGAAGAAATGTTCTTGAATTGAAAAAAAAAATGAACTAATATATTGTTAGTTACTCCCTCCGTCCCACTTGAATTGGCATACTTACCAAATTGGGCGTCCCAATCGAATTGACACATTTCCAAAAATGACAACCTTTTCACACTCAACAATAAAATATTAATCCCACTAACTCATTCTATACTCACAACTCTTAATTTTCGTGCCAAAAAGAAACACGTCAATTGTAATGGGACGGAGGGAGTATTTTTTAAGATATTGATTGTGAGATTCTTAGTGGTGAGTTTGGTTAAAAATAAAAGAGAATTATGATATTATCTATAAATGATAGTTGTGCATTTCGGTTTATATCATATTTAAAATTATTATTTTTATTTAAAACTTATTTATTGTTGAATATAATCAAAACTCACATGACTTCTTAGTAAAAGAACATGGTTTTATGCGATTAATAGTTTTTGGACAACTTTTAAGTAAACATGACATGATCCATAATTTATACTTATGTTAATTTTTTATTTATCATTGTAATAGTAAAATATGGGCGCCATCTATATTTATTGCACATAGTCCAAGAAATCAAGAGCCGGCCCTGCATCCTTCTGTAATATAAAATATGGCAAAAACTTGTGTGAGACAGTATTTTAGTGAGATACAACGTATTCCTATTAGAGTAATTATTTGTGCGTAATGCATTTCGATCTGAATAAACATCTTGATTAAAATAATATCATTCCCGGTCGAAATGCGCTCAAACCAATTGGAAATTTGCATTAGATTGAAATGCATTCAATGTAAAGTAAATTCTAAATGGAATAAGCTCTATGTATCATAATGTTTTACATTAGACTTACTCTTAAAATATAGGTAGCATTTAGAAATTATAAAATAAGATTTATTATGGATGTATAAAATGGAGTTTATTAGTGGAAACTGGAGTTAAATTATTATCAGTGGCTAGATTTCCTTCACAAGTTTTTCGGTTGATCACCACTTCCCCATCACTAATACCATCTAGAACAAATTTTAAAAGCAGATCAACCTCAAAGCAATTCTGCTCCATCACTACTATACCATAATAAAAAAGAACAAATTTCAAAAGCAGTTAATTATTTGGCTGGCGATTATTTAATCCTACAGCTTCATCGAAATTCCTACATTGTTATTTTGTTTTATGGCGATTATTTTTTGAGAGCCTGCAAATGATGAACAACGAATTATGGGTTTTGTACCCATCTTAAAATTCCTACATTGTTATTTTGTTAAATTTTTTAGAATCTTTAAATAAAATTCGTTCAGGACAAAGCTACTCAAAATTATATCCAAGAGTAATATATTGATTAATAAATAAATAAATAGAATCGCAAGAACCATTCACAAAAATACAATCGTAAGAAATCAAACATGGTTGAGATAAATTTGCTCTAAAATATGATGAAATGAGTATTTGTGTGCCTAGCCCTCAAGAAAGTCATATTTTAATTACTATCACACCCATACCATACTCATAGTGATTCCCGACAGTTATACCAAACGCCCCCTTAATTCGGATATCGACTAAAAAACTCATTGTTTAATAAGCCAAACTCAAACTTTTATGCATTCAACTAAAAAGAACTCATTGTTTAATAAGCCAAACTCAAACTTTTATGCATTCAACTCGCCAAGCTTAGGAACACGCTCAAGCTCAATCCAAGCTCAACTATTCGCGAACACGCTCGTGCTCCATCTAAGCTCAAACTCAACTATTGGCGAACAGACTCATTTATGAAGACATTTACAAACTCATGGACAGGCTCCTTTACTAGCATGTTTATATTTTTTTATTAAAATATTATACTTTATACATTATTCTATTCTGTACAATTTTATTACTCCATTATGATATTTTATATTTGTATATGAATAATAACATATTAAAATGGCATATATGATTGGCAAAGTCGTTCTTTCTGACCATGAGTTGGTCATGTAGAGCAAGGAAAGTACACATATAATATAACTACATAAAACAAAACAGACAAACAATCAAGAAAAAAAACTTATTCCTATGGAAAACCTAATATACAAACAGGCCATACAATTAAAAAGGAAGCCACAATATGATTTCCCCACTTCGGCCAATGAAACTGAAATGGGTTGCATTATTAGCTTTACCCTCCTCTCTCTCAATCAGTTCTGCGCTCTAAAAAGGGAAGAACAAGGGCTCACAAGAAGTCGGAAGCGCAGTATACATATCACTTCCTGCATCCAACCAGAGAGGATGTAACTATATGCAAGTTAGCACTGGGAATACAAGGGGCAAATATCTGCATAGAGCCTCCGGATGTGCGATGTAGACAATGCAGGAGCAGTTTCATCCCCCCAGTCACTTCTCTACTCCACCCCAACTGATATAACTGCGGAGCTTAGCTAAATTTTTTGTACTTAAACTCACACACCCAGATATCTCCAGAGTTTAGCTAAATTTAAACTCATATCTTGTTATTGCAAGAATCTAAGGTTCAAACCATTAATGTTATATAAAAGAGAGATACAACAAAGACGTGTACAATATGAACCAACTCCGAGATAGGTTTTGTGAAGGCTTAGTAGACCATAAAACCATCATTTTGCTAGGTTCACATAGTTGGATGAAATTGTAAATTTAAATAGCACATCATGGACAAATAGCTTTCAACTGACTGTAATAATATAAGAAAGGACAAGACAACAACCAAATATCATTTAAAAATTATGAAGTACAAACTGTCGAAAATATGAAGGTTACTATGCCCATCATTTAACACCAATCAGCCCTCCAAAGCATACGTCTGAACCTATTAATAATAATCGTGAGTTTGGAAAAATTCAAACACGTACATTAAACCCAACTATAAGGTAGCAAACCATATTGAAACCCATGACAAGTAATGCTAGTGCTCATAATTCAACCAAATCAATACTCAGCAGTAGGCAGACAGATTCTCTTTGCAGGGATTACATGCTCGACAAAAAAGTGCATCTTTCTTTGCAAGTCTTTTTAAATTTAAATTATCATTCAAAAGTTACCACATGAGTGACTCATACAGGGTTAATATCTTCTGTGATTCACCCCAAAAAATAACTAACCAAATTAAACATTAATGTAGTAGTACCACATACATATTTTCGTCAGGACCACAAGACCCTTCGTTACTAAATCCATGAGAAGTATCACACTGAAGAATCCTAAGCTTTCCTTCCTGACATTATTACAAACAATATAGGTATCAACAGAGAAAAGCTGATGCACCAGATAAAAAACAAAAAACCACGCAGATAACTTTTACTTGCCTTAGTACCGTAAACGAAGCCTCCACCTACTGAAGGATGGAAACAGGCTACATTAATCTCGTCTTCTGCGCTGGGAAGAACTCTCACAAGTTCCATGTCAGAAACTCTGTAAATCTGTTAAAAAAAACTATGATTTATGATCAAGAGATGAAAGGTCATGCAAAAATCATAATAGCATAACACAGAGATAAGCGCTTTGTCTTTCTTAAAAAATAATTTTAGCACAAAAACCTACCTCTAGAATTGTATAAATTGGCACTGTTGTATCTCCATCAATCACAATGCTCTTAAGAAGTGAACTATGACGCCAACCATAGGCTAGTAATAGATGATCAGATGCTGGAGAGAACTGCAGTTGCAAATGGACTTAGAGTACATAGCACGTGCTAAAAAAGTACACTGAAACACACTGCCACAAAGATGATATGATGACTAAGCAATCTGTAATGATGTCCCACAATGGTCGATCCACATAAAAGTGTGAATGGACACATAAGTGGGAGTCATTGACCATGTTTTCGGTATAAGTTAGGGCTCCCAACATCCATGCCTTAAAATTTGGAAATTGATACATGAAAACTTAGTTAAGGAGTTTTATTCGTTGTCTATTTAGTCTAATTGTTTTAGAAGTTTTATTTTATTAAACAGTCTAGTTCTATTCTAATTAGGATTCATTTAGGTTTTTTTAAAAGACTCTGGTTTAGTATTACTTGAGTTGATTTTCACTAGTTTATTTTCACCGTACTGTTCCTCTTTTCTTTTCAACCATTCCTTTTCACACATAATCTGTTCTATTAATTATATTTTTATCCCAATATTAGATATGTCAGGCTCGTAAGTCTTCCTACATTGACAGTTATTGGAACTCTATAACCAAACTAAGCTGACACTTTGATAAAGAGCATCCATTTCGGAAGCGAATACTATTTACAACTAAAAGGATATGATATGTTCTCATTTTATCTTTTACACGAGAAAGAGTGCAATTTGTCACATGAACCAAATGCTTCGTCTCAAAATTATCTCATCACATATCAGCAACACACTGGTTTTTCCTGAGTAGATATTACCAGTATTAGCAAAAAACCAACCAATTAGATAGATATGTATCCTCAAACAAATATATTGATCCTGAAAAATATGCTACTATGTTTAATTCCAGCCAACCATACTTTTCCCTAGTGATGGTACCCCAGAACACATTCCATACTTTCCAGAGCAAAGAACAACATTGAAAAGTTAATAAAGTATCTAAAGTCATAGAAGAGGATCAACTATTCTTAGGGCGAAGCAAAATAGGAACAGACAGTTGCCAAAAAGCGAGTTTACACTTAATAGTTGAAATCTTGATAAGCGACCCACCAAAGTTCTTACAATGACTTTTTACAATAAAACAATGTCGATAACTATCATAACATATACAGTTTGAGAAGAATATGGAATCTTCATGTTTCATAATAGAAAAATACATCTTTCATTTCAATTTTTCTCCTAAGCTCATTTTAACATATATCATGAACACAGGTTTCAGTACTGATAGAAAAAGGAACCAAATTATCATCCAAATAACAAGTATTTCTGTTCAAGGTAATGAAGTGCTGATAGATGTTTAAGTCCAATAACCGAACAAGAAACGACACCTGTATTGAAGTCAAACAATGAGCAGCTCTAATCGCCTGAGATGCTAGAACAGAACCAAATCTACATAAAGGAACAAAATGAGAAACCAGCTGACATGAAAATCATAAAGAAACTAGTTACAGAAAAGATTGCAACTTACGTCACTTCCTCGAGAGAATATATTCTTAGCTCATACAAAACTTGGTGTGTAGAAATTGGATGTCTAGTTGGAGATGTTGAGGCTCCAGTAATATCATGCACATCATGCTGAACCCGGCCTTGCAACCCTGGATCAGCATCAATGTTTGGTAGAGTACATGCTACACAAGCAGCTAAGAATCTTCCGCATGATGAAAAGTGAGCGCCCATTTCACTATAAACAAATATACCACAAACATTTCAGGAAAACACTAAAACCAACTCATTTTCAGATTTTCCTTAATCTCATCTATTGTCCATTTTTTGCAAACCACTGATCAATTCCTTCATGTAGACTAAAACCAACTCCTTTTCAGATTTTCCTTAATCTCATCTATTGTCCATTTTTTACTAACACTGATCAATTCCTTCATAGAGAAGGTTAAGAGCATTATATAACTACAAAGCACAACATGCGGGATTGCTAAGTGACATCTTTGTGTATCAAGAAGTGCAAAAGGATTTTTCACATCATGAGACCATACTCGAAGCTTCACAGTGCAAGGTAATTCAGCAGCTGCAGCTGCAGCCAGTAAGGTGGCTACTTCAGACTGGACTTTGGTAGTCAAGGAGTGTGGATTGCTATGCTCGGGTGGAATGCTGTTAAAAGCAGCAATATCACTAGATCATGCTGCAGCTCTCGCCCAGGAACGTGATGATCGGTGTTGTGAACCTGATCTTCCAGCAGTTCTTGAACCAACATTAGGAATTACTGGAGGAACCATAGATGATGCATTTGCAATTGCATTAAAGGAAGACGAACCTTGAGTAGGGCCAGTGTTCAGTGAATGCATTGCACAATGGCCAGCTTGACTTTGACCAATCAACCATCCTTGCTGAAACGGAAGCTCCCAATATGCTAGGTCTACAAATGGGAAAAATTGATTGCTCCTCTCTTCAGCTTGAACATCTGTAACCATGGATTCATCAACACCCCTTGTTGATGAATTATTTCGTTGCTCTTCCCGCACAGGAGAATGGATTGGAGACAACACAATCTCATACTGACCACATGAAGTTGAATAAGTGAGAAGTCGCACAGAATGTGAAACATTAGAGCTCATTTCAGCACCAGCCTGTTGGGGAAGTAAAGTAATATCACCTCTGCTAATCGAAGGACATATTAGAAATGGTATAGACATAATGGGAAACTCATTTCCTGTATCGGACTGAAAAGCAGAATGAGAATCTGCCAGATATATAGTTGGAGGGGGGGTAGCGTAAGTATCCCAGGGATTTTGCACGAGTCATCACAGGGTCTGAGGAGTCAAGGTCATTGACCTGAAACGAGCACCGTTGTAAAACTAGTATACTGAAAGATCAAAGTTTACAACAGCAGCAGAAGTAATGCCTCAGCAGTTAAAAGAAATGGAGCAGCATGCGGGTGGAAATGCACTGCATGGAGAGCACGGCGTGTCTTCAATATAACTGAGGGTGAGGAAGCTTCCCCTCTTCTGTCATGATGCCATATATACAGCTGCCACACAAGCAAGATTAAGAAAACTGCAGCTATCTAACTTCTTTTTGATGAAATGCTACACTCTAAATGATAACCTTATGGCCTGATGCTACAGCCAAAATTTCCCCTTGAGCATGGAAGGCAATTGAAGCTATCGGACGGCCTGCATGAGAGAATATTTTTAATGAGTGACTTCAATTGGAGAGTAAGAAGGCATAATTTTGAAATGCTAATGGTTTGAGTGATTACTAAAATCATGAGATCAAATACACTCTGCAGTCTTAGCATCCCACAAGCGAACTTCATGATCCAAACTTCCACTTGCAAGAATTTCAGGATAGAGTGGATGGAACCTGACCTGCAAGAAGATTCATCAAGACTTTATGCACCAAAGCAAGACTTACAATTGGAATAAGCATGTCCAAACAGAAAGAACACAAACAATGAAATACCTTTCTACAAAAAACTCAATTTCAAGAATGCGGAATAAGTTATTGCAGCAAAGTTTGCAAAATGAGATATCAATTTTTCAAATAAATTGCTTCTAGGCTTCTACACGGTCTAATGAAGGTGGACTTGAGGAGGGATTTTTTTCCTCGCATTTATGATTTCTGATTCTGGAAGTCAGGTTGATATTATAGGATCTCATTTTATGACTATTAATATGAGAAGATAGCTCACCACCCAAGGAGTCCTTCGATGACCACTCAACACCTTTAAGCATGTCCCACTTTGACAATCAATTATCTTTACCGTATGGTCTCCACTGCCAGATTAAAAATAAAAATTGTAAGTTTAAAAAACACATATGAGCAGGTTCTTGTGAGAATGGAGACGAGAGACTAACTGGGTAGAAGCCAGTGACTTCCCATCAGGACTAAATGCTGCTGCAATAGTCGACCTTGGCGGAGGCAAAAAAAAGGACAATAGTTAGCCGGAAAATGCAGTAATGACTCTGCCTCTCCCCTGTAAATCAGACAATTTATGAGATCAGTCTATTTCGACTGTCATAATATAATCAATATATTATGTAAAAAGACTGAAGAGGACCAAAAAATACCATGATTGAGTTCTTGCCCCGCATCTTTTCTAAATTCACTCTTCAATCCAGATAATTTACCATGATAAGTGGATGCCTTTCCCCAAAATCTTCTGGCGGTTCTCTTTGTTTGAGGGCATAACTCTCTCTGTGCTAGCAACTTAAACACATTACTGCAAGCAGAAACAGCATGTGAAGCCCAATTGGTGTAGTCAATGCAAATATATGAAAACTCATAAGTTTTCAGCCCCATCTATACAAATACAGACATTCCTATCCATATTGACACAACAAATATAAAGCAATTATAAAAAAACAATTATGAATATGCATAAGAAACCAAATTAGCACACATGTAGAATCTCAAAGAGTGCACAAAATGCTTCCAAATGCAAACAGAACAATGAAATCAAGGTTTCCAGTGATTACAAGTCTATTATTATTACCAGGAATCCAGTCGAAAAAGCAACGCGAAGTGGGGTATATTCTGGAAAGAAGCAAAAAATGAATTTACAAAAAGTAAAATTTAACAAGATTAAAAAAAAAACACAATATAGAGCCATACAATGGGGGGAAAACAAAAGCTTGGAAGAAAATGGCGGACAATAACTAAATACTGAAGTTGTACATGCTAACAAAGTCATAATGAAGTTAGACATGCACTACAAAGAAAAGTCGTCGTAAGAGCATGTCTGCTATGAATCCCAAAAAAACTGTCCCAATATACAGCAATTAAAACTCAATAAGCAACAACTGTTTCAAATTCAACCGAGCTTTGATCTTAATAGTGGTTTTCAAGTATAACTTCATTAAATCTATATTGGTAACAATAAACGCCCCGTACAGGTTAAAATTAAATAACCATAAAATCTTCACCAGATCGAACACCTAAAAATTCTAATTCACCCACAATTTAATTTGATTTAAAAAGGCAGATTGAAAATTCACAAGATACAGTTCTATCATTAGATTTCAGAAAGGAAAATTTATTAAAAACAACTAAAATTAAACAAAAGTGCCCAGTTCCAGTTCCGAATCCAACTTAATTCAAGCATGCAATAACCGAAAACCTGAAAGCATCATCTAAGAACAAAATTACTTCAAAAAAATAAATTCACCGGCTCGGAAACGCAACGTTGGGACAAAAATAGGGGAAAAAGCTCGACCTATGCCTCAAATCCGAGTGATGGGCAGTGTCGAATGGTGGAGCCACCAGCTGCCGAGAATTCGATGATGATGATGATGATGGCAGCGGAGCAGCAGCCACTGAGGTAGAATTCTCCGGCCAAACTGAGGACGACCTCATGATAAATAACAATTCGAAAATTAAACCGAAAATTCAATACAGAATCCCAATGCGATTAATAAATCATAGCTTCTATCCATAAATCTCTTCAATTCCCAGAAAAACAGAATAAAATTGGGTGTGTGAATAGAACCCGGATTCAGTTGAATTATAGAAGCTACCCGTAGATTCTAATCAGTTAACGGGGATGGTAAGGAAACGAAGATCTCGGCGGCTCAGGCGAAATTCATGTGTATACAACATTAGTTATATCTTATTATATTAATTACATACCTACATTATTTTTGGTATGTTTTTTTGGCGAAAAAAATTTGTTTGATATTATATCTAAATAAATCCATGGTTAATACATAATTAAATATTTATTTAAATTTAATGGATAACATTCATTATTTTTTTCTGAAAGATTAATTCTAATTCGATCTGATATATCATAAAAATTCTCACTCCAGAACCTCAATATTAGGTATTTGATTGAAAATTATTTGGTATTTCGAATTTTGGAATGATAAATTATCTTTTAATCGTGAATTGATAATTAAACTATCTCATGAATTCTAAGTGGACAATTATCATAAAAATTACTATTCACTTCCTTATAAAAGAATGTATAATTAAATAATTAGATAATATAGTTTTAAATGAATTTCTTAATACTAAAATTAATTGTTGAGTTATGATAGTCGACCTGGCCTCCATGCCATTTTAAATGAATCATCCAATTATTTCGATTAATTTCTAGAAAAATGAGTTTTTTTTAGCCAATTTTCAAATTTTAGTATTTTAATTGTTCTACTGTCTCAATACCGTAGAATTACGTACATAATTTTTATAACATCACAAAGTGGGATATAATCATATTCATATAAATCAATTTTATAAATTTATTTTTACTAAAAATAAAAAGCTATACAATATATAATAACAACAAATTATATTTATATCACTCTTTTTCCAAAATCATCACATATTCACCAATTATTTACTTCTTTCATAGCTATAATATTTACTATTTCATAAAATAGAAAACAAATGTAACTTCATTTTTTCATCAAGTTGAATTCCCTTTGTAATTTGGTATATTGTTTTAAGTTTTGTATTTGCTCAACTACTTTTGTTTTATTAGATTTATACATGTGAGTAGATATAATTTATAGTGTAGTTAAATTAATATAAAATATTGGTGGACAAAAATTAAATATATTTTAAATAATTAGTAAAAAGTGATTTCCTATATTTTAACATCTTATAATAAATATCAAATATTTTTTTAGCATCGTAAATCTAATTTACTTAGGGGGCGTTCGATTGGTGGCTTTCGAAATTAGGGAACGGAATGATTCCGAAACTCGTCGTTTGATTAGAGGGTATGGGAATGATACCCAAATACTTGGGAATCACCAAAACCCACCAAAATAGTGGGTTTTATTCTCATTCCCAAATTTCATTACCAAAATTATTTATTTTTTATTTCATGTTATTTTATAATTATTTATTTATTTTTATAATTATATATTATTTCCTTTCAATATATTATCATAAATTAATCATTTATTTTGTATCTTAATTTTATAATTTTATATTTTATAAAATAAATAAGAAAAATAGATTATTTATTTATTTTTAATCTAATTTTATTTTCTTATTTTTAATTTTAAATTAATTATTATTTATATAATTTTATAATTATTTTCAAAACCTACAAACTTAAAAAAAACACTCATGAATTGAATATAATTTCTAAACTCATCTCATAAACTAAACATCAGAATAATAAAGAATGATTCCAAAAATAAGCCAATATTCATTCCCTTTACTTATCAAACTCATAGCCTGATTACCAACCCTTAAATCAAACACCCCTTTATATAATTATTTCAGCTTATTTTTATATAACACTAATTATTCACTTTTAATGTATTAGTAGATGTACAAAATTTTAAATAACGACAACTAAAAAATAATACTCCACAAAATTTTAAGTCAGGAGAATTTAAATCATAAATAATTTCATTTCACGAGTTAACTCGCTCCTTGTCCTCGCTGTTTCATTGCTCTCTCTCCCTTTTTCTCTGTACGTAATCATCTACTTCTTCCTCTCTCATAGTATGAAATCACTCGCTCTAAACCCTATCTCTCTGTGCATTTGATTTCTTGTGTTAAAGAGGTAAAATCTATACCATTTTATAGAAGTAGAAAGATGCTAAAATTATGAATATTGTGTCTTAAGCTGTTAAGCATGCTCAGCCTCTCTGACGTTCAATCGGTTTCTGGTGTTACCGTCGATTTATGGGGTCATCGTGTGATTTTTTTCAAATACATTTTTGTTTTAACGGAAGAGATATAGAAATAAACAATGATTAAGTTGATTGCACTTCATGAACCGCGCTCTCCCCCTCTCTGTCCGTACTCTCGTAACTTCTTCCTCTCTTAATACGAACTCAGTCGCACTAAACCCTCTATGTCCGTACATTTGATCCCTTGGGTTAAGAAGAGGTAAAATCTACAGTCATTGTTGCATTTTATAGAATCAGAAGATGATTAAATTGTGAAGAAGGTGTTATACTAATCTCTCTGCCTGCATTTCTGGTTTTAACGTCAATTTTTATGGTGTTGTCGTCGATTTATGTGTGATTTATTTCTTGTCGTCGATTTATGGTGTTGTAGTTTGATTTCTTTCTATTAGTTTTTGTTTTAACCCAAGGGGATAGAAGTAGACGATGCATGATTAAGTTGATTGCACTTAAGAACCGCGCACACCCTCTCTCTGTCCGTACTCGATCGCCAACTTCTTCCTCTTTCTTAATACGAACCCACTGTCTGTACATTTGATTTATTGTGTTAAAAAGAGGTAAAATCTACACTCGTCGTTGCATTTTATAGAAGCACGTTCAATCGGTTTCTGGTGTTAACGTCGATTTATGGTGTTATAGTGTGATTTCTTTCTTGTTGTCGATTTATGGTGTTATGTGTGATTTCTTTATTCTAGTTTTTGGTTTTAACCGAAGGAGAAATAGACGATGATTTAGTTGATTGCACTTCATGAACCGCGCTCTGCCTCT
>JAPKLW010001304.1:156636-178063 GCA_026898455.1 Plectranthus barbatus
TAAGTTGATTGCACTTCATGAACCGCGCTCTGCCTCTTGTTTTTACTATTTCATTTCATGAACTCGCGCACTCCCTATCTCCCGTACCGATTTCTGCGCATGGTTTCTTTATTGCTTGCTTTTGGTTTGTAAATTACACTCTATTCTTACATCTTACATATATTGCTTGATTTTGTTTTGTAAATTACACTCTATTCTTGCTTGCTTTTGATTTGTGAATGACATTCTATTCTTACATCTTACATGTATTGCTTGATTTTGGTTTGTGAATTACACTGTGTTCTTACATATATTGCTTGCTTTTGGTTTGTGAATTACATTATATTCTTACATCTTACATATTTTCCTTGGTTTTGGTTTGTGAATTACACTCTATTCTTACATATATTGCTTGCTTTTGGTTTGTGAATGTTGCAAGATTGAGTATGGGCATTTTCAAGAATCTTTGGTTGATGAATTCTGTGTTCCCACGTTCGAAATTTCGGGGATTCTCATTGCTTCACACGGGTCCACGACCTTCTGTTGATTGGAGGAAGAAAGGGGCCGTGAATGAAGTTGTAAATCAAACAAGTTGCGGTAATTAATATTTATATACGTTTATTCATTTTTATGCTTATATTTCATAAATTTAAAATATTTCTTTTATTTAATAAAATTTATTTTAAGTAATATTGTTTTTGTTATGTTATATAGGCACTTCTTGGGCCTTTGCCACCGTCGGTGCAGTTGAAGCACTTATCAAAATCAAGAAAGGGTCACTTCCTAAACTTTCGGAGCAAGAATTAATTGACTGTGATTATAGGAACGGTGGATGTAAAGGAGGGAATGCAGAACTAGCATTGCAATACATCAAGAAGAATGGAATCAATAAGCATATAGATTATCCATATCCATATCCTGGTTGCATAACAGAAGATTATTGCCGTTGGAATGGATACTCGTGCGAGCGTATGACATTTTTGCGCAAACGCTGCTATAACATGTATAAGGATTTGAAACAGGTAAATAATTTCTTCTTTTCTTCATTTCATATTCAATTCTAATTCAATTATTTTGTTTGTTCATATCAGCAAATGGGGGTTCTATAACGATTGATGGCTATCGCATAGTTCCTTCCAACAATGACTATGCGTTGCAAGTTGCGGTAAAAAAACAACCTGTCATTGCACAGTTGTGCACTAATACAGAATTCGAAAGTTACTCAAAGGTTATCATTTTTTACATATTTCTCGTTTTAAATTTCTTGTCAACGTTGCTTGTATTAATATTTGATTTTGTAATTTCAGGGGATCTGTGATGCCAAGAGATGGGTATCTAGATATAAGGAGAACTCTGGCGTTCTAATCAATACCGATGAAGAAGACATTATGTTCCCAAATCATTATGTTCTTATTGTTGGGTATACAGACCAATATTGGATTCTGAAAAACTCATATGGCAAAAATTGGGGGGAGGGAGGTTACTGTCGTCTCGCAAGAAACAGAGAAATAGATGAAGGAGTCTTGGGAATCAACATGTTTGCACTTTACCCGATCATTAACTAGAGGTATTTTGACATCAACCACTAAAATATTATTTATTTATTCTTTTTGGTGTATTTACTCTTATAACGTCTATTAATTGTTTTGTTGTATGTTTTTTCTTGGACATACCACACAAAAGTTACAGAGAGTGGATGGAGGAGTTTGTTAAACTTGTATCTCAGTATTAGTATGCTGCTCTTGGTGTTCTTCTCCGTCTCCATCTTCGTCTTCATCTTCATCTTCATCAGTATTAGCATTCTGAGACAGGGATGGTTTGGGTCATCAAGTTGCTGGTTCATCATACATAACATAACTAGGTAGAAATAGAAATATGGGGTAAATACCTGGTAGTAATGATGCCTAATGTTGTTCTGTAGTTTTGCCAAGATCTGTACCAACATATACCTTGGAACAAGTATGCCACTTACCTTAGCTATCACCACCTGCAATGCAGTGTTTTCCATTCATTTAAACTCAGATATTCTCTATGAATCTTGAACCCGTAACCTCGAAAGCAAGGCGCTTTCGCCAAGTTGCCCATTATTTTGAATTATGGTATTGTAGTAGTAGTAGTATGAAGTTTGAGTAACTAGCTACAGACTGTCACAAATTGAATGGAAGCTACTCTGGAACTATAATGTGAAATTTTTAAAAAGGTGGCATAATCACTCAGCATTTTCTGGGAGATATTTGCCAAATTTATGAGCTAAGAATGCAACCTCCATCCGCACATGCATATTATTTAATTCTCATGCAATAATAATGCTTCATCATAAAAAGGGACTCACAGTTAGAGCCAATGTTCTGCAGCAAGAAGCATTTGCATCTGCTCCAGATTCATCACATTCATCATTAATTTCGCCTTCATTTTCTTCTTCTTCCTCGTTTCTTGGCACTTCCAAACTCGCGTATTTTTCAAATCCGCATTTCATCAGTTTCCTTCATGCTTATTTTTTTTTTAATAAAAATACATTAAATTAAACTAAATACCTAAATATTCCAAGAAAAACTCGAATTCATTATTTCTTGGTTAGAGTTAAGATAATTACACAATTACACTTCGAGCAGTGTTGTTAATTCGGGTACTTCGTTGTAAATTTCTGATGTAAAATATTAAATTTAGTCGAAATTAAATATTAACAACTTAATCTACGCGAAGAGTAGATGATCGTGGTATATTTATTTTCTCAAAACTAAATTATGGTGAGTGAGAAATGAGTCCACAAAGTGACACAGTTGGTGGGTTTATTACACAAGAGAGATGTGTAATAAATGAAGTGTCCCATATTTCTTAATTAAAATAATTAATTTATGTATATAAATCTTTATGGTTGAGATGTGTAATAACTAGGTGGGCAGTGTATGTGGCACCCGATGGCATCCTCGAGTGCTGCTGTTCGCCCTCCCTCGGCCTCCAGCCTCGTTAGCCCAGCGCCCGTGCCCTGACCCCGACCCGACTCCGGCTCGGCACATGGTTAATAAAGGCACTTTTCGTTACAATTACAAGAATAAACTAAACACTATCTTTTTATTAAAATATTTCAAATCATCCCATCTTTGAAGTGACATCATAAAATGAAAAAAGAAAAAGAAAAAGTGGGGGTCTAGAAAAATATACATAATTAGAGATAGAAGTTGATAAGAACAATGGGGTATGGGGATGTCCCATTCTTGCAGTAGAAAATTGGAAAGCATTGATTCAACAGCCAAACAAAAAAAGAAAAAAAGCCATATTTCAGACTTATTATTTACACTCCAAGAATTCAGTTGGGATTGAGACATTACATATTTCTCTGCCTACCAACACATATACATATACGTATATTATACATACATATACGTTTATGCAATGAAGACAAATTCAAATAATACAATACTCCATTAAAAAAAAAAAAGACATTCTTGAAAAATCCAAACTTTGAAGCATGCAAACTAGCTTCGAAGAAAAAGAGGAATACTATGAGAAGCTTCGAAATAGGAAAACTACTCAAACACGATTTCTAACACTAGAGAATTCGAATTTCTTACATTAAAAAAAAGAATAAAATAGAATTAAATGATAATTAAAATTCTGGGTTTTAGTGTGTGATGATCATCACATACATACCTGATACCTGTAAACAAATTACACAAACTGTATTCCCCTTTTCATCACACCATCTCTGTACACAGTCTCTGTGTGCGAACTGAAACAATTCAATCATCAAATGAAAAAAATAAAAAAAATCAGACACAATCACAGAAATCTTTTTTTCTTTTTTTTTTTTTTTTTTGAAATAATGGAAAATATATACCTTGACAGTTCCAGAGCAAGCGCATGGAGTTTCTAGACTTTTGCAGCTTTCGAATTCTGCTTCATGGCAAATTCTGCAGATGGAAACTGCAGAGGAAGATGAACTCAATTCATCTATGTATAATACAATCTCACCCATCCCTTCTACTTTTCTGCTTCTTCCTTTTTTTTTTTTTATCTCTTCAAAAAATATGAAACTTGTAATAAATTCTTTCAGGCTGTTATTTCTGTTACTCTGAAGCTCTCTCTCTCTAAGTTGCGTTTTTCAGGGGGACTTTAGTCGTCGGGCTCGACTTATGTAAGGAAAATTTGGAGAGGTGTGGAATTCCGATAATGCTCTTGTATGATTTTATTATTATTATTATTATTATTATTATTATTATTATTAAAAAAAAAAGTAAAGTTAAAATTCCAAGAAGACGCGGTGTAGCGCAAGCCATTTTGACCTTGTTTTGCAGCCTTGCAATTTATGCCACTTTGACAATTTTATCAACTTATTTTGTCAAACTTCAATAATTATGGACCTGCATTTGATCTTTAATTTTTGGTAAATATTTTCCTAATTGCACATTTTTCAGTTTAGTTCTATAACATTAATTAATTTCAAATTTTTTTTTTACTTTGGCCATATTATTTGTTAATTCAAAATGGTTGGTTGGGTAAAGAAAGAGAATTTACGAGCGATTTTCTACATCCTCAATCAACTTGAAAGGATAGTATCTTTTCAATCTCTATATGAGTAGTCAAGAATTATAAAAGAAGCTTATTCTCTATTCCGATCATCAGCCGTGAATCTACACAGGGGTTAGGGGGCTTCGAGGAAACCAAAAAAAAAATCTTTGAGTCCCTTTACGTAAATTTTCTCGATCTGCCACCATTGATCATCTATTACCTATATAGTCTAGAGTTTTATTGTATTCATGATTCATGTGCATCGCATTTATATATAATTATATTTTGGCAATGTGTGATTAAGATTACTAGCTACATGTGGCATGAAAAGTAAAATATTGGCATTATTGATTTCTTATAATTCACACAATTTCGGAATCTGACTTTTCAATGCAAATCTTATGAATTTTAAAAATTATAGTGTTAAATGTAAATATCTCATTTCTTTCCCTACAAAACCAATATGTAAGGAGAAGTTATTTTCTCCGGGTCCCATAATCGAGATGAATCGGGTCCCACATAATTGAATTAGGCTGGCTCTGATACCATGTAAAGATTTTATGTTTCTCCCTACAAAACCAGCTTGTAATTAGATGAGATATTCACCATTGTATATTCCCTAGTCCACAGCTGATGTGAAATATTTAACATTAAAATAAATATGACCCTTAATTTGTGAGATAAGCTTAGCTTATAGTTTTGAACAAAAGATTAAACAGAAAGTAAAACCACATGAGATTGTCGTGTTAGGGTAAATTAGTACGTAGGTGGAGTAGATAGCTTAACAACCCAAAAATCATGAATTTGGATATCATATCACTACCTTTCTTTATTCAACTATATATTCAAAACATGCAACTAAAGTTCTACTTTTTTAAAATTAATTTATTGAAAAGCATATATAACTATTTAAGATATAAATAGCATCACTTAAATGGTTTTCTGAAATAATAATTTGGTGAAGATGGAGCCAAACATTCGGTAAATTATCATGCATTAGTTTTATATTTTATTCTTGATTATTATACATGATCTTTAATGTGATTAAACCGTAATTAAAATAAGCATGTGGTGGCAACACATTAATGATTCCTTCTAGATGTAATTATTTGTAGTCAATGGTCGCACACCTATTAAACAATAATAATGCATGAGTTATATATTATTATTGTTATTATAATAATTATTATTATTTTAAAATTAGAGAGAGTGATTCAAAAGAGTTTTTAAATCCAAAAATCCCATACAAATTTTGTCCTTTAAAAATATTTATTCCAAACAAAAAATGAGATATACTAATTAATACTCTATAACTTAGCCTTTTTTTTTGTTGCTTTATGGTAAAAGTGAGAGGCCTAATAGGCCCATCTATCAACGGGTAAAAGTTAAACTCTTTTGACTTTGTGGTAATTAATTGGTCAAATCAACAACTTTTAAAAGTCATTTATTTAAACAAATTTCACATGAATCTAATATACTTGAAACTCGCATTATGATGGAATATAATACTCTCTCCTTTCAATTATAAAGTTGAGATTATTATTTTAAGGTGTTTTAATTATATGACCAAATTTTTATATTTGATATAATTTTTTTATGGTAATTTACAATTATACTCCTGAATAATTTTGAAAAATAAGAATATTAAATATAATATTATAAAAATAAAAAAATATTTAATATTTTAAATAAGAATTTAATGTTGAAAGTTTATTTAAATATTAAATAATCTTTCCAAACATATTCTTAAATTGGACTATATAATCGGAACGAATAGAATAAGTATTACAACTTATTACACAATAAAATCTTCGAAAAATTTATCTTGATTCGACGGTAGTTATTTATATTGAGAATAAAGTATGATTTGAGGAGAAAACGTTAAATGTAATGATTGGACATAACTAATTTAGTTCAACAAAGTTAGAAATCATGAAATGAGCGGCCATGGATTCCTCTTCATATTTTGCAATTTTTTTAAAGTTGAATGTATTAATACATAATTTATTAAATACAGACAAAACACTTAAATCACTTGAGTCCCGAGTTGGGGACATTTCTTTTGCAATTTTTCATATTCTTGTGTTTAGGCTTTATTGTTAGCTAATTTGAATTTTAGCTTTTCTGAGTTTGAATGTGAGTTGTGTGTGTGTATATGTATGATTGCCGTATTAACGGCTCTAAAAACTATACCAGAAATTTGAATTAGTGGGCCCACTATGTGAAAATGCACTCTCACCGCCCCCGATGGCCCAGATTCCGTGGGCCCGTTTTCAATTTTTTTGACAAATGATAATTTACATATCAAATATTAAGATTTATTACAAATTCTGAAAAATTTCCTTGTACACAATATTTGAAGTTTTCGACAAACTATTGTTATCTTCGTCACAAACTAATATCTTATCACCAACATTCTTCATACTTAAAATCTTGGCCTTAATTACATGATTACCAAGTTGTGTCAAAATCAACCGAGTATCATTGCATAAACCAGCTGAATGATCAATATTCCTTAACAACATAATCGGTGTCTCAACTTTTAATATCATCTCACGATTTGGTAATCCAATACACTTCAATGTATTCAAAAATTATGGAGTGTGCACCTCATTAAGAACATCAGTATACTTTCCGTTCGACACAATGAATCCGGACTTATGTATAATTTGTTAATATTATTATTCAATGATAACATATATTTTTATTAACTCTCTCAACCACATTATTTGTAGGTGCCAAAATTGCTTTATGCTAAAAAAAATATTTATTGATCCAAAACCAGTTGTAGGATATGTACTATCAGCAATAGCTTTAATTGGATCACCGTCAAATCTAATGTTAATATCTTTAGGAATATCAATAACTTCATCGCCATCATTTGGTTGACCCATATTTCCTTCCCCAATTGATGCAACTCAATGAGCAAATTCTTTAAGTTGTGAAGACTGCATTTCATCACGAATTGCATTCAAATGCATGTTCTTTGTCAATCTCAAAACACATACGTGATGTCATAAATACGATGAATTAATTGTTGCATTAACTACATCATATCTGCTGCCTTTTTGAATGACGGACAAAATTTGTCTGAAATCACTTGCAAACACAACTGTTTATCCTCTAAATGGTAGATTTTAGCTTTGTGTGTTTTGGAATTGCATTATATCTCTCATCGCCTTATTTGTGCAACATAGGTGTTTCATCCCAAATTATGAGCCTACAACGTTTCAACAACTCGGTTAATTGGTTACTTTGTTATATGCAACATAAGGAATCTTCGTTTACATCAATCAGAACAGCAAAGCGCGAGTGAGCTATCCTACCACCGAGCAATAACAAAGATGCAATTCCACTGGATACAACATTTAATTAATACAATTTCACATTTTTATCTCAACCCAGCAGATAATGTTTCCAAATAAAAGTTCTTCCGGTTCCTCCGTATCCATATACAAAGAAGAGTCTGACATTATTTGAATAATATTTTTCAATAATAGAATTATATACTACTTTATGTTCATCTGTCAACTTACGCATATTAGATTCATGATCTTTTGCAAATTATAGACGATCATAGCTCAATTCATCCATTATTAAATTATTACCGACATGCATAGTTACCTTAGCAAAATCAGTTGGCATTCCAGTAAAATCTTTCAAAGTGAAGCCTGATCTTTGTAATATCTTCTCCAATTCGGTAAGAACATGTTTCTTTATCTCATCACCACTGATATATAACCTTTAAAAAAATACTTAATAAATATTTTATGGCAATTCTTGACCAAACTTGATTTTTTGAATAAATAAATTTATTTTTATTACAATTAGTATTGTTAAAAATGTCATATTAAAAGTAAAATAACTTATCACTTTATTGTAATAAAATTATAAATTTAATTAGATAATGATTTAAATTTGTAAATATGCATTTGTTAACTTGTATAGTTATTGATATAATGGAAATAAATGGCATACCTTGATTGTTAGAAATGAGGCGTCTATTATATAATATTCCCTCCGTCCCATAACATTAGTCTTGTTTCATTCTGGCATACATACCAATGCGAGTAGAGATAGAGAAAATTAATATTTTATTAGTGAGTGTGTATTACTTTTCCATTTTAGGAAAGATGACTAATATTTGGGACATACGAAAAAGGAAAACGGAACTAATGTTATGAGACGGAGGGAGTATATCATTAGATAAATATTTCCAAGTTGCTTCCCAAACATGATCAGGTCTGCTCATTGATTTTGCAATTAATAAATTTACAAATAACTGTCTCAGTGAATGAGCATTTCCCCAACGACTTGTCTCCTCCATTCCATCTATGTACTCTATGTCATCTTCGAGTAATCCCAATGCATAACATGCATCGCGATATATTTTATACAAAACACCATTGATACGTCTCATGTCAGCATGACATTTTGCTCCACGAACAACATTAATCAATATCCTTAAATAATGGTTCTCACCAGCACCTGGAGCTACATAAAATACCCTTCCAATTGACATCTCTTTCTTTCTTTTTGTCCACATGCGTGGAATCTTATTCAAAAAAAAAAAAAACTTTGTTGGAAATTCACAATATGTCAATTAATTTACTTATTGATACAACTTGTTTGCCTCAAACCATGCAAGAAACATGCTTTGTGCAACTCTATCTCGATTAATAACTGACTTAATGACATCATGTTCAGAAAATATCACGCGTTGCTCATTCTCTAGATTAAAACTAAGTCTCTAAATAGTTGGATCTTTGAAGTTAATATCAAATGAATATATTCTCCAAATTGCTTCGAAATGTGAAATATATCTACAATCATAGTACATATCAAATTCGTCAACATCATTACCATTATTTTGATCTATTATACTTCGAGAAAACCTGGCAGTAACTTTGTCATTTCCTTTGTTGATGTACTTGAATAAATACTTTATGGCTCAAGGTTGGTTACACAATTCTACGTTGATGTGACCACCATACTAAATTAATAAGTATTTATTGTGAGCCACGATATATCTATTATCCAAGTATATCTCAAACTTTTTGATTGTCCTACCATTATTCCTTTTTCGATAAACATGATATCCATAATCATCAATTGTGATAACATTCACATATTTTTTTGAAAAAATTTTGGTGCACTTTCCGTTTAACAGAAATGGTGAGGTTCTTCTAGCAGTGCTGCACGGTCCATGCATCATGAAGTTAGAAACAACAATGTGATATTCTGGGGGTTTTGCTTTTAGGTATATATAGATATATAGATTTATGCAATTTTAATTGCACATCAATAAGCCAATTACATACGTTCTGTCTACACAAAGATATTTCTTGCTATGGTAATGATAGTATATTAAACAAAAATTTGAGGGTTGTGATTTTAGATATATATAGATACAGGTTTTAAATTAGCCTTTATTAATTAAATATATGCTTCATTCACGTTACAAAATTTTGGGAAATATATTTTATAGGCAAAAATCTTATTCATCATTTTATTGTTTAATTTTAATAATTAAAAATTTCTTTAATATATATTTTGTCAATGCATTTTTAACCCATCCATCACCAATTAGTTCAATTTTTTCTCCTGTTTAACTTTTAATTAAATGCTTCATTCACGTTTCCCAATTTTGGGAAATATATATTGTAGGCAAAATATCTTATTAATCATTTCATTCACATTATCAATGTTTCATTTTAATAATTAAATATTGATTTAATATATATTTTAATTTTATTTTATTAAAATTAAAGGGTGCAAAATTTTCGGGATTGTAATAACCAATATTTATATATTGCTATAATGCCACTGGAATGTCAACAATTGTGTAATTATATTAAAATAATTTTTAAATTATAATTTTATTATGATTTTTATTTAAAATTATGATTTATTATAATTATTTGAACAAATATCTTAAAATTGATATTGCACAAAATTAATAATTTTATTTCTATTAATTAATGTTGTATAATTATAATATCATTTTATAATTAATATCATATTTTAATTTTAATCATATTATCCACAAATAAAATTTTATAATCGATTGATATGTTATACAACCATAATATTTATATTAATTTTAATAATTGTTGCTCACAAATTAAATTTTATTATATATTGATTTTTTAATTAATCTTTAAATTAATATAATTAAATTATATTCAAACAATTATAGGTTTTTTTGGTTGTTCCAACTTATATTATACTAATTACATACCATAATTTTTAATACTTACCTAATATATTATGCGTTTATATATAGCAAGTATTTTTGGGGGAAAAATTTTTTAGGTTGGGGTTTTGCCTTTTAGTATATAATAATAATATAGATATATATTTTATTCACGTGAATAATAATATTTTTGTGCCTAAATACAGTACAGAGGATCATGAACAATTAGATATGCGGAGACATCACTATGTTGTGATTGTAAAATAAAATCCATAGTATTAAAATATTATAAACTATATGCTTGTAACAAACCATCCAAATAGTGAATGTGGAGACATTATCTTTACGTGACATGGACAGTTTGGTACGTGGGGAAAATCACATGTGACAAAATTTTGCAGAATGCTTAAATTCATCCTAGTATTCATTAAAAACAGCTGTCAAACTATCTCACATATTCACCTTTTATTTAAAACTGTTATTGATGTTGAATAATTGAGAATCATTCACGCATAAATATTTGAACACTTGTTAATATATAAATATGTGATAATAAATAAAATTGATTTCACCATTAATATTATGTTACTATATTAGCACGTGAGAACATTATTAGGTATCAACGCCGAACATTATAACATTTCTAAACATTCACATATTCAATTGTTTGATTATTGATATATTCAAATTTAATTCGTTTATTATCTTGATATTTATTGCTGAGCTGTTTAAATCTCATCATTTTGACCAGCTTTTATTACAATAAATTTAGGATTATTATAATTGCAATAATTACAAATTATAAATGAATCAAGTTAATCGAAGACACAACTATTTATTGCTAATTAAAATTAGTGATTAGGGATGTCAATTTAGTCTGAAATCTACAGGTTGGTCCGATTAATTGAGCCAAAATGCGAGTTAGGGTCGATATATTTTGGTTTGAAAAAAATTTAGCCCAATTAGTCCGGGATGGAATAAGCTGAGGCCCAATAGAGTTGAGTCCGAAACTCAACGGATTGACCCACTTATTATTTTATTAATAATTGTTTCATAATTATTGTGCTAAAATCTACTTTTAATATTGAAGATGATATTTATTAATTAAGTTTTAAGTAATATAATTGTATTTAATTCAATAAATATTCAATACATAGTTAAATTTAGTTTATTATGAAGTTAAAACATTCAAATATTGCTAAAATAAAAAATAATATATTTTTAATGGTTAA
Source organism: Plectranthus barbatus (assembly GCA_026898455.1). Taxonomy (NCBI): domain Eukaryota; kingdom Viridiplantae; phylum Streptophyta; class Magnoliopsida; order Lamiales; family Lamiaceae; genus Plectranthus; species Plectranthus barbatus. The sequence continues at coordinate 168,553 of JAPKLW010001304.1, forward strand.
ATTTATCATTATATAAAAATTTGTGGTGTTTTACATTTTTATAAGAGATAAACATTATTTTATTTATTTTTCAACATTTAAAAAAAGAGTGAAAAAATATTAAAAATAAAAAATAATTAATAAATTCATTGACCCAACGTATTAGCCTGAAAACCGATGGGTTAGAGTTAGGGTTAGGGTTAATATTTTTTAGCCCGAAAAAATTTCAATCCGACTTGACCCGGACCGAATAACCCGTGACCTGATAGGACTGGTCCAAAACCCGATGAATTGGCCCGATTGACATCCCTATTAGTGACGGATATAGACACAGTAAATTAAGAAGATGGCCCAATGGGCCGACCCAATAGCGTAATTGAGTCAAAAGCTAAATTGAGGTCATATTTATAAACTAATAGGCCCATGCAATACTGGCCCAAATCACCATCACCATTGATATTTAATTCGAAATTAAAAAATTCATTTTAAATTCCACAACCCTCAATCTAAACAGCGCGAATTACATATTTGAAAATTTCGAAATTTATAAATTGAAACAAACTCACTTGAGATTTAGAGTTTTGACAAGAGAAAATCGAAAAGTGGAAACAATATTGTAAATAAGTTATCATTACAGGATAAAAGGTTGATCCCAATGTAGAGATAGAATATAGAAGACTAGTTATTTTTACTTGAAATGCAATGCATATTAATATATTCCCCAAAAGATAGAAACAAAAATGAATGGAAATAGTAATAATATTGTATACACATTGGAAACCTCAATCTAAATAATTAATTCAATTCAATTCAATTAATAATAATAAAAACGAGAAGATGATTATCGGCGCGATGTGGGGTTGCAGATCTGGCGGCGCAGAGGCGGTCGGAGGTGGAGCTGCAGATCTGGTGGCGCCATCACAGGCGGGGGTGGCGGTATGGCGCCAACTGGGACTCAATTAATACCCAAATTCATATTATTAACTACAGCATCGAGATTATAAGTCAAAATATCAAATTAATTTTGGAGTTGAAATATGAGTGAATGAAATTAATTAATTATTATCACGATTTATAAAAATATTTGATGTCACATTAAGGTGGATTTATATTAAGAAAACAATGAATTTATTATTATTATATGGAAATAAATGAAGGGGGGGTGGGGGCCAGTCAGAATATGTGCCCCCTCCCGAAATCTAAGGCAGGGCGAATAAAGAGAATTAAATACTAAATTTGCATAGGATTCTCTGCCACGAACCACACGAACTTTGTTATCCAATGAGAAGGTGCCAAGTGGCGCCGTGGGAGGGGGTGGGGGTTAGGGATTAGGTAACTGTTGCTCCAAATATTGGCGGGCAAATCCCCTATCTAAACTTCATTCGAAATCCCTCTTTTTCCCCCACTCTCCAAACCCTAGCCCGCCTTTTGCTTCATTCCACTCCATTTCCCTCCGCATATTCTTTCTCTCTCTCTGCGGCTCATTCTCTTTGCCTACTGCTCATTACTTTTTTGTATGCATTTCTGCTGTTTTTGGAAGGTTATCCGCTGCTTTCGAAGGTTCGTGGTCTCAGTTAGCTGAGCTTTTCGTGTGCTTTATATTCGATACAATTTTTTGTCGATTTTAGCTGCATCTTGCCCTGTATTTATGGGGATTTATGGTCTGTTGTGTGAGAATGGGCATACATGTGGTTGTTGATTCAACTTTGTTTCTCTATGGAGTGAGAAATTGAGCTAGAGTGTGATTAGGGATTGATGCTGATTGTTCGTACCATTCGACCATTTTTATTGTCACGTGCTCAGATTTCGTTGTACGACTGATCTATCACCGTTTTGGATTTCACTTGGTGATTTTATTTGGCGCATTTCGTTTCAGGCAATAAATTTAAAAGCTCTAATTGACGAATTTTAGGGGAAAGCATTTTTCTTTTTCGTTTGGTAAAGAAAGAGGATAACATCATGGGAAAAGTGTCTCCGACGGAAAGGCAATCCAAAAATGGTAGGCAGAAAAGGCGGTTAAGGAACGCCAAAAATAAATATTTGAAACCTGGAGCTCTTGCACAGCTACGGGACAGCAGGGCCTCGGGTTCGAAATCTTGTACAGATCTTGGGAAGAAAAGAGTTGCTGTTTTTAATAGAAAGCAGACGGCAATTGGCGTTCCAGAAACTCATCAGCACAAGACCACTGATCAGAGCCCCACACTTCTGTCGCCAGTGAGGTTTCAGTATGCTCCTGTGGTTGAATCATCGGATATGTTTAGTCCGAATAATTTAGGGAACACCCCAAGAACCCCAGGAGCTGAGAAATTTGAGTATGAGTCCAGGCTCGAATCTCTCCCGCTTGATTTACTGGTATTATGCTCTTCTGTCTTACCCTAGTTATGCTATTGAGTCTCTGTTTTGTCCTCGCGATGCGTTGAAGTGGTATGTGGTGTTTTGCTAATTAACAGTTTTAAGTTTGTTATTGTGATGGAAACTAGATGTGTGATTTACTCTTCTATCAATGATTTATTGTTACTTGTTGCATTCAAATCTCAGAGATGAACATGTAGTTTCCAGGATTCAAATAAAAGTTGTCTATTTGATCTTTAGATGAACAATTTTCTTCACAATCACAGCAGATCACAAATTCTGATCTATAGCTCTGGATCTCTCTCCTTTTCTGTTTTGGCATGAATAAGATATGTCAGCTATAGACAAAGTAGGAGCTAAAGTTGGACGGTTGAACTATTTCTCAGGTTCAAAGTTTTTCAGAGTATTGAAGTCTACAGCTTGTTTATGTATTTCATAAATTAGATATATATATGTAGAACTGATGTACCAATATCCATGCGCCTTTCTCTTTCTCTCTCTATTTTGTACATTGTCTCTTAGTAAGGTAGGTTCATCAGATGGGCGATAAGAGATTCCCATATTTCCATGTTTCTACTTGGTCTATGTAACTTGCTTCTGAGTAGTGATGAAATACTGCGCGCTTACTTCTCAACATTTATGTACATGTGGGTTGATATCTGATTAATCCTTGATTTTAGGTTAAAATACTTTGCCACCTGCACCACGATCAACTCAGAGCTGTTTTCCATGTCTCTCAGAAAATCAGGAAAGCAGTAAGTTGTACACCCCTCGTCCGTGCGCTTTTCATTGGTGTTGATTATTGGTATATAATTGTGTAGATAAATTAAGTCTTTACTTTGATTTGAAAAGGTTGTTATAGCAAGACAGTTCCACTTCAATTACACTACTCCGGATAGATCAAGGCAGGAGATGTTGAATACAGTGACTCCACGCCCCACTGAGCACTGGCCTTTTATGTGGTACGACGCATCTCAAATTAACTCTATTAGATATAAAAATTGAATTATCAGTGTTCATAAGCGTGTTGACTGCAGCAAGGGGGGTGATAAAGGGATGCCGATGGCAAGTCCACACACACCAAAGGCACCCAAGCATGGCCCCCGTCCACCCTCCCGTTTAAAGTTCACTGAGATGCGGCAAGTAGCAGCCGTTCTCTTCCAAGATTCGTCATTTTCTTTGGTGCCGTCGGTAATTCAGAAGCCCGTATGCAAGTCGTTGGCTTCCAACAGAGTTCTATTCTATGAGGATGAATTGTGCCAGGCGGTCGCTCAAAACAAACTTCGTTGATAAATGATGTGTATAGCATAGCAGCGTATTGCATTTCATGTGTAATACTAGTAGGTAAGCGTTTTGGCTTCTAGTTACGCTGGGTGCTTGCTGGGTAAGTAAGTAAAGCTTAGGAAGAGGTTATGTTGGATTTCAGTCTAATAATAATATATTATAGTAGAGTCGTTTGTACAGTGCTGGCTATGGTTGGCTTTATGAAAATCTTCACTTTTTTGTGATCAAATCCACTCATCATTAGAGTTATGTTCCACAATAATCCTCGGACATCCCTCAGTAATAATAATAATACTCGATATAAAGGTCATACTTTACACAGATGAAGAATGTGGAATATTATCATTTACAATATAATATATTTATGCAAACCGGTGTATGCATTCATGTTGCACAAGTAACAAATTTAAAATTTTCCTCTATGGAAGGTAAAGCCGCACATCATTGAGCACCAACAAGAAAGGGATGCTGGCACACACTGCATTCTATGGTTTCAGAACCAGACACCGGAACCTGAACCTGCATCCCAAAAACTTCCAATAAATCTATGCTGTTTATTCCAAGGATAGGGTCACTGAAAACGAGTACACTTGAGGTTATATAACTAAAAGGAGAACAAAACCTGTAAGTGGACAGTGCATGTTGGACAAGCAACTTCTCTCATTCTTCTGCTAGAGACTTCAGGTTTCGCACCTACAAAGATGAATTTACTTTTAGATAATACTAGAAAAATATACAACAAGATCAAATATATGAAGCATGCAAAAGTAATAATTTTAGTAGCAGTATTACCTGTCTTGCGGTTTTTCTCCATCTCCTCCTGTAAACACAAAACATGAACGAGATTGTGATAAATCATAAATTCTGAATAACAAATACAATCTTGCATATTCATATTACAATGACACAATATTGATCCTAAACATCAAAATAGAGTAGAATGCAAACCTAATTTAAGAACTGAAATGCACGAGACACGCAAATTAGGGCACTGGCAAGAATTTCAGACATTGACTTACCATCTGTACCCAGGTATCTTTGTTTTTCAATTTTTAAAGAAAAACAAATATGAGCATAACATACTCAATTAGTAATAAGGTGAAGAATAGATGAGTCACTTCAGCCTCAGCAATTAAGGTCAACTTGTGCACACAAATAAATATATATTGTGGGCACAAATGTGTGAACAATTAAGATTAGAAGAAAGGCACTACTGGCATGGAAATTTGCATCTATGATTGGGGGGTTTGGCAAATCCGTGTCTAAACTTCTTCTATTCTTATCATATCACCTTTAAATCAAAACACAGATAATTTCTGCAACTTCAAATCTGCAACTCTATTCTTATCATATCACCTTTAAATCAAAACACAGATCATTTTTATGAAATCTGTAACTTCAAATCCTCTACGAGGACAATAATATATGAAATTCGGGGTTGCATTATGAAGTACATCTCTTGGAGATGAAATTACTCATAAAGTTCAATTAATTTATTTGCATTACCTGAATTTTTCTAGCAAGATCTTCATGGCTCTGCAATCTAGCAACTCTATCAGGTGATATCTTGTTGCTGAGTCTTTGTGTTGCCTCTGCCTGCAAAAACAGACAGAGAATATGGCAACTACATGAAAATCTCAACTCATGCAACCTTGACATAAATAACCCATTAAAAATAAGCTTCACATGGAATTTTTCAAGTCTACAACTCAAGGAAAACCAAAAACTTTCAAAATAAAGTGAAGGAAATCCATAGAGGGGTCTCCACATCACAAATGAGTTGAGGTGGTAATATTTAAGAAATGGAACTTGAAGGGCAGCAGAAAATATCATAAAGCAAACAAAAACTGTTAGGTTATTAACATGCCATTTGCAAGCTACACAAACTTGGTACTTGGGCCTCTTCTCCTAAAGAGATAAATGGCATCATGTGTAGGAATCTCCTAATTATAATTTGTCTTCAGTAGGGTTTGAAAGGGAAAATTTTATATTGCATCAAAAGAGGCCAAATTTAGAGGGGAAATATAAAATAAAAGAGGTCATCACCGACTTACAAAAGGAAACCATGCGATAAAATGAAACGATTCTGCACAAAAAGCTACAAATTTTTGGACATCTTTCAAAGGAGATAATACAGGAAATGCTTCTTGTAAACAATAGGATGTACCCAAGAAATGTTACTGAAACACTTACTCTATCCAATCAATATGACAGCTATTATGGTCATGTACAGTCATGACAATTATTTTATGGTCATGTACATTCCCAACAAAGAATTGTACATACGCAATGGCAACACACTGCTTAATGAAAAGACACATCTACGTTCTAGTTCTCCAGAGACAATCTAATTACACATTGTTGCCCTTGGAAATAAAGGATCTCAGTAAAAATGCACATACCATGCATCGGTCACAAACTCGAACTGGTTGAGCATTCTCATCCGCAGTGAGGGCGATTCTCCCTTGTGTGCACTTGTCACAGAAAATATCTCCACAGTTTCGGCAGTGATGCTGTAGACATTTATTGATACAACCCAAAAAGTAAAAGGCAGTGAGAAAAGTTAATAAATTCTTGGATGAAGATAACACAACTTGGATGAAGATAACACAACAGCACCAGCAAACAGTAAAGAGAAAAAAAGATATTTGGGAGTTATCAAATTTGGCAAACACAATATTATTATAGTGTCAATGTAGATTCCTCAGACACTACCTTACAAATATTAGATTAGAGCATTCTAAGATCACGTGTAGTTGCATATTCCTAGATACTAAGGAATTATGAAAATTTAGGAACATAATTTCTCATTTAGGGCAAACTCATGCCCTTTCTTCCTTGCAAAGTCATAAACAAAGTTAGGAAGGTGATTCTTTTAGTAAACAACACAAGTCAAAAGAAGGCCAAGAATCAATAGATCTTTACACATTTACCACATTCACTCTGCAACCAAACCATTACAATCAAATATTAGCAACACATGAACCAAATCTCATGTCTCCATTTGAAACTTCCCCCATGAATAACTGAATTTTACAATGCTCTTCTAAGATCGTTCCCAGTTTTGGTGACTAATAGGTTATAACTGTGGATACCAAAATTAATCACTTCTCTTACGCATAGGAAGAATATGACATTGAAAAAGAAAAAAAACAAAAAAACTAAATGCAAACCTTTCGATTAAAAGCACTGAAATCTGAAGCACAAGCTGTGCACTTGGTTACTGCTTCATCTGGTACCTATATGTGAGAAATACAACAATAAGTCACAAGTATCAGGCAGAATGTAAATGTACTCTTCAAATAAATAAGAAACTTAATCTCACCCAGTGGTCCTTCTCCTCGTTCATTGGTTTCATCAAGTTCCTCCAATCAATTAGTCCTTTCTTCTTCTCTGCAGATTGTTCAGTTCCCTTAACCACATTTGAGGATGTACTGCTTGAACCTATCTCCTTAGACTGCTCATAAAAAAGTACACAGAATTAAAATCATTTCAAGTTGAGAAAAAATGAACCATAAGAAAGTTTATAATCATGCAGGAAAATATGACTATCCCATTCTATAGAAAAAACATTGCTTCAGATATATGCACTGGTAAACATATTGGAGTTGCTAACCTATCATATGCTGAAACCACGAATAAGCAAATTAGCAAAAGGAGCAGCATTATAACTAATGCGTGCTGCATATCAAAAACTTTCCAGATTTTGAGTTGGTAGGAAGGATACAAAGACCTCATAAAGTAACTTCCAAATTTTGTCAAACATAAATAGCCATCATAGTATACTCCAAAACCGAGAATTCTACCAACATCAGATTTTTTTACACAAAAGGGAAGAAACATATAGTCAATCTACCTGTATGCTTGCTGCTGTAACCGTATCCAGAATATTGCTTGTGGTATAATTATTTGACTTGAGGCGAATCCGCCTAGGTTCAGGATCAACACTGGTTTTGGCCCAAAATGCAAAGATATATGAATCCAACACCTGAACAACAGAATAAGCCCAATAAAATCTCTTCAAGAAAAAAAAAAATTTTGAAAAGTGCATTTGAAGTTCGCTCTCAAATGGAGCTTTTAGAACTAACCTCCCATCTAGTAACAGTGTCCAGTGGATATATTTTTAGCATCCGACTAGTTGCTGGATCCAGAAAGCGTATCCCATCCAGCCCAACCTAAAATAATTCAAAACGCAGTTACATGCTGGTGGAATTAACAAGATACCCTTCCATGAAGGTAGGGCTTCGGAAAAAAATCAACAAGCACCGAAACTCTGCGATATTTTACAGTATATGCTCTACAAAATTAAAGACATCAAACAGCTGCAACACTTTCAACGTATGCAGCAAAAAATAAACTACACATTTGGAAATAGCAAATCTTTATTCATATTGAATAACCATAAAACGCAAAAATCAATTCAAAATCAAACCGCAGATCAGCAGAAAATGATATTTACCAACCTGACAGAGAACATCCATATCAGGCTGACCATAACCTTCAGACAACAGCTTAACGCGAAACTTCTGAACGCCACTCTTAACATCCTCCGAATCCTCCACCTTAGGCACCGCCTTAACAATCTTAGGCGAATAATTTCCAAATTCACTTTGATCTTTCCCTCCATGAATAATCGGCCTCCCATAATCATCGAACATAACCCCACTGCCACCTATGGATTCCGATGATCGTCCTCCTTTCCCACCATAAGAAGGCTCCACAGGCCCACCATTATATTTGTAAACCCCATCATCATAAATTCGCTGATCCCCACCATAATTCATGCTGCTCTCGTATGAATTCTCGTGATATGGAACATCAGAAGACCCATACGAATACGTCGGATCATACGCAGGTACCGGATTAGGGTTACTGTTTCTCTGATCATAATCATAATCTACGGGGGCCGGGTTATGACCGTACAAATGATGATTCTGCGGTGTATCTTGCAGATGCGGGAAAGAATATTGTGGCGGATTAGGAACATGAGCAGGGTTAGAAGGAAAGGAGGAATAACCGTAATCAGGCGGTGATGTAGTCACGGGCGGCGCGGATGCGTACGGTGCGGCGGGAATAGGATTGAACGGCGGAAGATCGGTGGCGACGGTGGTCTGATAGTATTGGGGGTAATAGGGTGAAGAGGTGGTGCCAGATTGTGGCTGCATCTTCCTGTTGTTGTCCGAGTGATTGCAGAGAATCCCTAACAAAATCGATTGATAAATTTGGGGACGCAAATTCCAGTTCTATGATTTTGAGAAAAAAGAAGATATGATGAGATTCTGGAGCTTTATAATTATATGAATTTGCATCAATATCCTTGATGATTAAGTAATTATCAATTCAGTTCATATATACTTGAGAAATATAAATCCCTAATTCCCTATAATAACACAGCTAATTTAATAGTCCTTATATATAAAAATTATTTTAAACATAATATATTTATATTATTAATACTTCGATTTAATAAAAATATAAAGCTAATTGGTTTCGATTTGATGATAACTAGTTTTCCACCCGCGCGATGCGCGGTGCGTATATATTCTTTTTTATAATTTATCAATAATAAATATATAAAATATTTTTTTAAATGTCATATATACATAATAATAATTTCACTAAAATATATTGTAGCTTATTAAATAAAATAAAATTGTTACTATTTCATTCTGTAATCAAATACATTGTAAAATTAATATTTTGAAAAAAGTTATATTAATTTTAGATAATGAAATATTCGAATGTTATCGTTGGCACATGCATGATTGAAGTAAATATATACCTTGACTTTTTTTTTTACTTTCAATTTATTATAAAAAGATATAAAATGTTGAAGTTCAAATGCACCAGAATTTAACTTTTATATTAGTATTACAACTTAAATTGTGCATAATAT